>JADLZK010013011.1:0-109845 GCA_015847255.1 Hyparrhenia diplandra
CTTAACCCACTAATTAGCGGTGGCGGCAGGGACACGATACTTATTGATATACTATGCGGCCAAATCCACCTTGGTTACCGGCACCGCCTCCATTGCCTCTCGCTCCCTCCAAACCGCTCTGCCCACGCAGCCCAAGAGCGGAGTCTTGCTCAGCGTCAATGATCTCCAGGCCATCGACCCTGCGCACCGCCTCGAACCGAACAAGAAGGAGCCGAGCACGATGTCGACGTAGCCAATGGAGTCGCCGCCGAAGAAGCCCTTGCCGCCGGAGCACTTGGCAAAGGCCGCAGCGAAGTGCTCGATCGCGGCCAGCGTCTCCTTCATCTTCTCCGCCCTCTCCTCCTCCGCCTTGGCCGTCACCACACCGTACCACGCCGCGAACAGCTGCGAACATGTAAGGTGTGTTCACGTACGAAGATTGTAGAGAACAGAGTCGTAGTACGCAGCGCGTGTGGATGCATATTTATACCTTGTCGCCGGCGTAGACTGCCCAGAAGCGAGCGGTGGCGCGCTCGTAGGGGTTGGTTGGGAGGATGGACGGGCCAGTGCCAGCAAAGGCCTCGTCGATGTACTGCAGGATGACGAGTGATTCACAGACGGGCTTACCGTTGTGGATGAGCACGGGCACCTTCTTGTGCACCGGATTGGACTTGAGAAGGAGCTCACTCTTGTTGGATACGTCCTCGTCGACGTACTCGTAACTCACTCCTTTGATGTTCAGCGCCATGCGAACGCTGATCACGAACGGGCTCAGCGGCAGGCCGAGGAGCTTAAGATCCTCCTTGCCCGTCATTGTTTTCTTGTCTAGATATTTTCCTCTGCTGCTCTACTGGCTCTTGGCTTGTGGTAGTAATTAGCTGTGCGAGACTGAATGAGCGTGTAATCGTCCATATATATAGCAGATCAGTAGTAGCTAGGTCACTCATGACGCATGATCAGCTGTACCCCGAAAAGCGCAGGCAGAGGAGCATATTGGTCAAAGAAATTATAAAGAATATTGAAGCAAAAAACAAATCCAAAGGGGATGGTTAGTGCCGTAGTGGCGTGGTAACTACTGCTGCTACTTTTCTTCGGGCGAACCGGCAGTATCTGATTTGACTGCTCACGACCGTGCTGACGGCACCGATCAATGCCACCTGAACCTAAAACGAAGGATCCCAACGTTCACATCAAAATCAAAGAGTATCATTTTTCAACCTCGTCCCATCAGCTCACAGTAGTAAGTTCAAAGTAGTACTCTCTCCACCATCTCCTTCCGCCCGTCGCTGGCCACATCTCCCCCAGTCCCCTTCCACCGCCTCCCGTTGCCAGCGAATAAAGGCCTTCATGGCCACCTTCTCTACCTGATCCTTTCAAGATGCAGCCATGGGAGCAGCTCATGTCAACGACGAAGTAAGGCGCTGCCTACTTCGGGAAGAGCCCCTCATCTATGGCAGAGGCAACGCGGTCAACGTCGACCAATCCGACGGCGTAGCTCAGGCGGTTCATGGACCACAAGGAGATGCCCAGCGAGGTGGCCTGCGCCAAGAAAGACCTGGCCAGTGCCGTCAAGTCCGACCTCTGCGCCGACGCCGACACTGGCCTCTACGGCTTGCTTGCGCCCCTCATCGACCCGCACAGATGCCGCGGCGCCCCCGACCAGCCAGCCTGTCGACCCCAAGGTGCTGCGCCGTCGCGTGCTTGGCGGCCGACGCCGCCAGGACCGCCGAGCCGGCCATGGCATGCATCTGGGCCGGACCAAAGGGCGCGGGCCATTTCGCGAGCACCGTGCTGGCGGCTTGGGCCATCGTGCCACCGTCCAATCCGGTCGTTGCTCTGCTGACATCGGGACCAAGATGGGATCCGCCAGTGGTCCTCCACGACGGGCGGCGCGTGGTGGCTCCCCGACCACCGAGAGCTTCTTCGTCTGGGGATTTTTCCATGGAGCACCATATGGTGGGTCCCACACACTGTGATGTGGGGTCTGTAGCCGTTGCGTGTCCTGCATGTTGTGCTCTGTGTTTTCTTCCTCTCCCTGATGAATACGTGTGCCCTCCATGATGAAGCCAGCCCACCACGGAGACAAGTGCCATTGAAGATAGAAGGCTCCCATTCCTCCTTTTTCTTTCTTATTTTTTTAGCTTTCTTTTCTTTTGTGTTTTCTCTCCACGACAGCCTACAGTGCTAGTGCTCCCTTCTACAGCATGGTGGCTCTTCTCTTGGTGCTTGTTCGACAGTGCCACCTCCCCTTGGGACCCCGCGTCCGAGCCGCATCTTCAATCTCCGGTGACAACTCCAACCACATCAATCGCTCGTCGGTGTGCTCTTTCTTTGTCGACTTTCGACCAGCCCAACTTCAACCGATGCATTGCAAGGTCCTTCCACCACAGTGCATCGCCCTCGACGCCCCTACGACCCTGCCGCCGGAGGCTTCTTCTTCGTCATTGTCGCCATGGACGGTGTTCTTTGTTCTCTGCAGATCCAGGACTTTAATGTAACATGGTCTTTTTTCGAGGACCCTATTGTAAACCGGACTATTATGATAATATAATATAAATGCGTTTGTTGTAAAAAAACGTTCACATCAAGACAGCCCACATACACCGGACTATTGCTAAAAAGCCCCAAAACAAATCGTCCACTCCGATTTTCACCCCGCCACCCCTATGTGACTTCACACAGCTTTCACCTCTGTCTGGATGATAGTTGTAACAACCACATCTATTCCATGTACTCAAGCATGCCCCCGATCTAAAAGTGGCAGCCCTGGCTCTTTATTTTTTTGTAATTTAGCATTAGCAGTTAGAACTAAACAATGACAAACTAAGAAATTTAGGTGTTTGGTGTATATTTGTAGAGCTATGGCAAGGCTCTTATACCATGTATTTTGAAAAGGCATTAGAAAAGCAAGATGCATATGAACAACTTACAATGATGGGTCATTGAGAATTAGGATATCGCAATGCTTTCCTGCTTTCCACTCATGCTCATGACAAATGGTTATTTATCGGTCATTGAGAATATTGTAATGCGTTCATGCTTTCCTCTCATGCTCATGACAAAATGGTTTATTTATCGTACAAATATTGACAAATAATTTATTTGAATTTTAGTTAGGTTCATTATTTTTTTTAACAATCTCTCTTCATTGAGAGAGTTTGATGCGTAAAACAGGTGAACCGAATTTGACATTTTTTTTTTCTTTTTATTTTATACTTAAATGATTCTTACTAACGCCTCCTCTTTTTAATAGAGATGGATTTCATAGCATTATCGCCTCTAACCATTGTGTGGGAGGCACTATAGTTTCATGACATCGCTGAAATCTTTTTTTCATGGGCGGTCTCATTAGGAAACCGCCCCTAGAAACTTTATGTTAAGATAAACGCTTTTTGAAAAATATGATTTTTGTGGATGGTCGTCTTTACATAACCGCCTCTTGTTGAAGCCGATTATTAGAGACGGCTCTCTTGAGAGAACCACACGTCTCAAATCCAATATCTTGACGGTGCTCTTAGAGGAGACAAATATCCGGAGACACTTGTAGCCAACACTAGGTATCGAGCAATTTACGTAAATATGAATGGAGTAGGTGGTCAGGCTCATGCCTTGGGTCACATATTTTGGAGAATACATTTAGGTTATTATCAGAGAACAAATACACAAAAGTATGCCCTAAATATTGAGCACTAATCAATAAATAAAAACTTAATCTTGCCTAAAGTAGGCATTTTATCAAACACCGGATTGGTTGGCTAACATAGCAGAGTAACTGCGAACGACTTCTCCCCGCAAATGGACAATAAAAAAAATAATATATTTGCTACCTGTGGTACTTATTTGTACCAAGAATCTTAATATATTTTTTTATAAATTTGGTTAAAGTTTAAATTGTTTGATACCTTGTTAATCAATAATTGTTTTTTCTTTATTCGGATGAGTGTGATATGTTCGAATGACGGCCGTTAAAAGTGGTCAGCACTAAGGATACGTGCATTGCTATACATCAGCCGTCTCATACCTACCTCGTCTCATGCAACTCCGTTACAATTTTTGATGGAGAAAAGAAAAACGAGAAAGAGAATAAGGTCGTTTTCGCCAAACAACTGTCTCATTAACTAAAAATTTAGAAGTGTAAGATAAGTTACAATTACATTGGCACTATACGGAGGAAAGTCGTCTCAGAATCCAGGAAATTCGGCATCATCATTCACGGGGCTGCACCTATGTTCTAGGCCACGGCAACGATTGCGCCAGCACTTTCGTCACTGAAGGTTGATCCAAAGGCCGCAAGGATTCTCTGTGGTCTCTGCCAACCGTTTCGTGAACACGAACACATTTCATATCTGTGCTGAGATTTTCTGTTGCTTCAAGAAACTGAACAGTTACAAAACTGTAGTACATTTATTGCGCACACCGATCGATTATTGACGGAAGAAAGCAAAACTGAGTGAAAGAACAGATCCAGATGAGCTCGCTCATCGTAGGTCGATCGTACACACACACGTACGAAACATGATCTCACTTCGAGAAGTACACACTACCGAGCAAGCAGGACCTGCACGAAAGCGAGCATCTTGTCGACGTCGTCCGGCACGACGCCCTTGGTGACGTCAGTGGCGCGGAACCGGTCCTCCCACGCGGCCAGCAGCGGCGTCCTGGCCGGGTCGATGATCCTGCGACCTGATCCTGCGACCGATGATCTTGCTGATGGCGCCAAACCACCCCAGGTACCCGCCGAGCACGACGTCCACGAAGCCGATGCCGTCGCCGCCGAAGAAAGGCTTCCCCTTGGAGCAGTCCCTCAAGGCGCCCTCCAGTGTGTCGAGCAGTGGTGGATCTACAGTAGGGGCATGGGGTACAGATGTCCCCCAAAAATTCTGCAAAAATCAAGTATATATACTCTTTAATGCATTGTGTATGTATATATATAATACATAATTAAATAAAATGGATATGCTTCTCAGCCCAACAACAGTCCCCCACGTTGCTTTCTAGACCTAATTAAGGACAGCACACAGCCACAACATGTATTGTACAATCAACATTGCTGATCTACAATTGCCCAAGAGACGAAACGACGCGCCGAGCGTCCGGCTGCCGCGCGTCACAACTCCTTCGAAGAGACGGGGTCACAACTCTGTACCCCATGATTGAAATTATAGATCCGCCACCTTTTTACTTACGAAGAGGTATAATACCTAGTCCTTCCTAATAACTAGTAGGGAGTAAATCAATACTAGTTGGAGAGATAACAGTGTCAAACCATAATTACTGCCTTGTGATAGCCACCAATAGAGAACACTACCGGAAATCAGCCTTTTGCCCCGTGCCCGACTGTTTGCCGAGAGCCAAATATCGGGCTCTCGGTAAACAGATTGAGTTGTCGAGCATCTATAAAATTACCCTCGGCAAATAGAAGCACTCGGCAACAATAGTTGTTTGCCGAGTGCCGCATGCCTCGACGCTTCGGCAAATAATTCCCACTCCACAAACAGACGTCCGCCATGAACGGGAACCCGCCGTTAAGCGTTTGCCTAGTGCCGACCGTTGGCCCTCGGCAAACAACTCTTGCTTGCCTAGTGTACTCTTGTTTCACGGTTATAGAGGCGAACACGATCGCTGCGCCTCTTCGCGGGCGAAGTTGGACCCCGACCGCGGCAACATGTACATCTACAAACCCGGCACTCAACCCGGCGGTCGGGCGCCGGGGCGGCAGATGGCGGCGCCGGAGGGGACCGAGCTCTCCCAGCGTGCAGCAGAACCTTACCTCCGGGGACGGCGCATGCAAGCGCCACCGCCTCATCCTCACGTCGCTCCGCTCCTCTTTTCGGGCTCATTTCGCGCATTGCTACGTGGGAGGAAGCGCGCACTTTTCGGCTACTCGGGCGCCCGAGATGTCGCGCCCCGCGAGTTGGAGGCCGCCGTAGCCACCGTTGAGGGAAGAAGGCGTCCCGGCCACCATTCGCTGGAGATCCACGAGGGCCGCCACCATTCATTGCTCGAGGAACAAGGGCTGGTTGTGCGTTGCTTCGAGAGCCTGCGCCGGCGGTCATCGCTATGGACCCGCCGGAGCCGTGGGAGTCACCCGGTGCCAAAGACGAGTGGGACCGGCGTGGAGGGAGAAGGAGCGAGGAAGGAAGCCCGCCGGCGGTAGCGTGGGGAGGAACGACAGCCGAAGGAAGACGTGGGTTCGGAGGTGAGGAGGCGGGAGGTGCCGTGAAGGCGGCCACGGGCTCAGCTTAGCCGGGCTCGGAAGAACGACCGGGGGTTCCGTTTTTCGGGGGCCGGCTAAGTGGTGGTCGGTGGCCTAGCTTGGCCTAGCTAACGGGCTGGCAAGGGCAACCAAACGCCCAAATTTGGCCCGATCGGCCATGGCCAGCCCAAGCCAGGCAACCAAAAAGGCCCTACGTGTTCGGCCTTGGGCCATCTATCTACCAGCATACTGCCGGGATTGTTTTTGGCCTAAACTTTTTTTTTCAAAAAAGAATGCATTGCACATTCTGCATTAATGGAGGTGGGAGTTCATATGCAACCAACAGTGAAGCGAGCTGCCAAAGGGCACCACAGGCAACACTTAAACATTGAGCATCGGGTAGCACGGCGGAGCTATAATGGTGTACTAAGCAAATAACAATTGTGCTACTTGGGGGTTCTAGAAACGCCTAATGAATCAGCTGCAGCAAGCGGGCGCGAGGATGTGAAATCCTGTCCGACACCACTCATCCGCCTCGGCTTGTACTACGACGAGCAGTTGAATGGGCGTTTGGGTGCTATTTGTTAAAGGTCCCGGTTCCTCTCCTTCTAGATTTCTTGAAGTGACTAGCTGCACAAGGGAGACAAACTCACTACGGAAGAGGGCCAGTACTGCTTTGTCATGAAAAGGAGCCACCATTCGACGAGCGCGAAGTGGTTGATGGGCATAGGTGCTGCAGCCCGGCCAGCCGTAGGAGGCGGAACCAAAGCTCCCTTTGTTGCCATCTATATGTAATTCGATGGCCTACTACATGGCCTACTACACTGGTGTCCATTCTCCACGGAGAGTCGACGAGGGGGGCATACCACGCTAGAAGTCCTGATACGTACCTACTGCTTAGAAAACTAACATCTGCTACAAATCGGGTTTATATTGAATGGTACACCTGATGAGGATCTCTCTGTCGGTCACCGTCTCCCACAACCTATCGGGTGTATTACTTCCTTTGACGCCAAGACTAACAATATCTCGCTCCCATGCTTTTCTCCGGACCCGACCCCGGCCCCCTCCCCTCTCTCGTCTCGGTGACTTCTCCCCGGCGTCATCTCATGAGGAGAAACACCCTCAAAATAATCGTAATTGTTTACTGTAGAGCTAAAGAATGTAACCACATAATCAAATGACAAAGACAACCCAAACATATCAATGTAAGCTTTGAAGTTTGAACATTATTCGGTTGGAATTCGGACCATAGCAATGGCTACAACCCCACCATTATTTGCCTTTTCCTGCTTAATTGGTTACACGACTCATTCTTAACCCACTAATTCGCAGTGGCGGCAGGGACACGATACTTATTGATATACTGTACGGCCAAATCCACCTTGGTTACCGGCACCGCCTCCATTGCCTCTACGCTCCCTCCAAACCGCTCTGCCCACGCAGCCAAGAGCGGAGTCTTGCTCGCGTCAATGATCTCCAGGCCATCGACCCTGCGCACCGCCTCGAACCAGAACAAGAAGGAGCCGAGCACGATGTCGACGTAGCCAATGGAGTCGCCGCCGAAGAAGCCCTTGCCGCCGGAGCACTTGGCAAAGGCCGCTTCGAAGTGCTCGATCGCGGCCAGCGTCTCCTTCATCTTCTCCGCCCTCTCCTCCTCCGCCTTGGCCGTCACCACACCGTACCACGCCGCGAACAGCTGCGAACATGTAAGGTGTGTTCACGTACGAAGATTGTAGAGAACAGAGTCGTAGTAAACGCGCGTGTGGATGCATATTTATACCTTGTCGCCGGCGTAGACTGCCCAGAAGCGAGCGGTGGCGCGCTCGTAGGGGTTGGTTGGGAGGATGGACGGGCCAGTGCCAGCAAAGGCCTCGTCGATGTACTGCAGGATGACGAGTGATTCACAGATGGGCTTACCGTTGTGGATGAGCACGGGCACCTTCTTGTGCACCGGGTTGGACTTGAGAAGGAGCTCACTCTTGTTGGATACGTCCTCGTCGACGTACTCGTAACTCACTCCTTTGATGTTCAGCGCCATGCGAACGCTGATCACGAACGGGCTCAGCGGCAGGCCGAGGAGCTTAAGATCCTCCTTGCCCGTCATTGTTTTCTTGTCTAGATATTTTCCTCTGCTGCTCTACTGGCTCTTGCCTTGTGGTAGTAATTAGCTGTGCGAGACTGAATGGGCGTCTAATCGTCCATCGTCCATATATATAGCATCCGGTCAGTAGTAGCTAGGTCACTCATGACGCATGATCAGCTGTACCCCGAAAAGCGCAGGCAGAGGAGCATATTGGTCAAAGAAATTATAAAGAACATTGAAGGAAAAAACAAATCCAAAGGGGATGGTTAGTGCCGTAGTGGCGTGGTAACTACTTTTCTTCGGGCGAACAGGCTTATCTGATTTGACCGCTGACGACCGTGCTGACGGCACCGATCAATGCCACCTGAACCTAAAACGACGGATCCCAACGTTCACATCAAAGAGTATCGTTTTCAACCTCGTCCCATCAGCTCACAATAGTACCCTCCATCTCAAAAAAATAGATTCTCGTTTAAAACTTAAGAAGTCAATATTTTAAAATGCCAAGAACTATATATTAAAATATATAAATATTTATCTTTTAAGTAATTAGTATCATCGGAAAGATCTTTAAGTCTAGTTTTTTAACAAATTTATTTGGAGATTTAAATGTTGCACATATTTTTACAAAACCTGCAAACAAAGTTGAGAAAGTTTGACCGACACGCATCTCATAGTGGCATCTATTTTGAGATGGAGGGAGTAAGTTCAAAGTAGTACTTTCTCCACCATCTCCGCGCGTCACAGGCCACATCTCCCCCAGTCCCCTTCCACCGCCGCCGTCGCCAGCGAATAAAGGCCTTCCTGATCCTTTCAAGATGCGCCATGGGAGCAGCTCATGTCAACGACGAAGTAAGGCGTTGCCTACTTCGGGTTCGGGAAGCTGAAGGAGGCCCTCATCCATGGCAGAGGCAACGCGGCCAATGTCGACCAACCCGGCGGCGTAGCTCAGGCGGGTCATGGACCACAAGGAGATGCCCAAGGAGGTGGCCTGCGCCAAGAAAGTCCTGGCCAGCGCCGTCAAGTCCGACCTCTGCGCCGACGCCAACACTGGCCTCTACGGCGCGCTCGCGCCCCTCACCGACCCGCACAGACGCCGCGGCACCCCCAGCCAGTCCGTTGACCCCAAGGTGTTCTGCCGTCGTGTGCTCGGCGGCCGACGCCGCCAGGACTGCCGAGCCGGCCATGGCGTAGATCTGGGCTGGACCAAAGGGCGCGCAGCCATTTGGCGTGCGTCGTGCTGGCGGCCTGGGCCATCGCGTCACCATCATCACCGTCCAATCCGGTCGTTGCTCTGCCGACATCGGGACCAAGATGGGATCCGCCGGTGGTCCCCACAACGGGCACATCCGGCAGCGCAGCGCGCGGTGGCTCCACGGCCACCGAGAGCTTCTTCGTCTGGGGATTTTTCCGTCACCACATGGTGGGTCCCACACACTGCGATGTGGGGCCTGCAGCTGCTGCGTGTCCTGCATGCTGTGCTCTGTGTTTGCTTCCTCTCCTTGATGAAGACATGTGCCCTCCATGATGAGGCCAGCCCACCACGGAGACACGTGCCATTGAAGATAGAAGGCTCTCATTCCTGCTTTATCTTTTTCTTTCTTCTTTGTTTAGCTTTCTTTTCTTCTATGTTTTCTCTCCACGACAGCCTACGGTGCTAGTGCTCCCTTCTACAAAATGGTGGCTCTTCTCTTGGTGCTTGTTCGATAGTGCCGCCTCCCCTTGGGACCCCGGTCCGAGCCGCATCTTCAACCTCCGGCGACAACTCCAACCACATCAATCGCTCGTCGATGTGCTCTTTCTTCGTTGACTCAAGCAGCCCAACTTCAGGTGATGCATTGCACGGTCTTTCCACCCGGGTGCACGCGTCCTCGGCGCCCCTGCGACACCCCCGGCGCCGCGCCGAGGCTTCTTCGTCGCCATGGACATTGTTGTTGTTCTCTGCAGATCCGGGCCTTGATTGTAACATGGTCTTCTTTTCGAGGACCCTATTGTAAACCGAACTATTATGATAATATAATATAAATGATTTTGTTGAAAAAAAACGTTCACATCAAGACAGCCCACATACAACATTCCAATCTCTATTGCTAAAAGCCCCAAAAGAAATCGTCCACTCCGATTTTCACCCCGCCACCCTATGTGACTTCACCCAGCTTCTGTCTGGATGAGAGTTGTAACCAGCGCAACCACATTTATTCCATGTACTCATGCATGCCCCCGATCTAAAGGTGGTGGCCCTGGCTCTTTATTTTTAGTAATTTAGCATTAGCAGTTAGAACTAAACAATGACAAACTAAGAAATTTAGATGTCAGGTGTATATTTGTAGAGCTATGGCAAGGCTCTTGTATCGTGTATTTTGAAAAGGCATTAGAAAAGCAAGATGCATATGAACAACTTACAATGATGGGTCATTGAGAATTAGGATATCGCAATGCTTTCCTGCTTTCCTCTCATTCTCATGACAAATGGTTATTTATCGGTCATTGAGAATATCGTAATGCTTTCATGCTTGCTCATGACAAAATGGTTTATTTATCGTACAAATATTGACAAATAATTTATTTGAATTTTTAGTTTTAACAATCTCTCTTCATTGAGAGAGTTTGATGCGAAAAACAGGTGAACCGAATTTGACATTTTTTCTTTTTATTTTATACTTAAATGATTCTTACTAACGCCTCCTCTTTCTAATAGAGATGGATTTCGTAGCTTTATTGCCTCTAACCATTGTGTGGGAGGCACTATAGTTTCATGACATCACTGAAATCTTTTTTTCACAGGCGGTCCCATTAGGAAACCGCCCCTAGAAACTTTCTATTAAGATAACCGAACCTGAAAATATGATTTTTGGGGACGGTCGTCTTTACATAACCGCCTCTTGTTTTAGCCGATTATTAGAGACGGCTCTCTTGAGAGAACCACGCGTCTCAAATCCAATATCCGGGGACGGTGCTCTTAGACAGGAGACAAATATTCGGAGACACTTGTAGCCAACACTAGGGGATACATTTAGGTTATTATCAGAGAACAAATACACAAAAGGATGCCCTAAACATTGAGCACTAATCAATAAATAAAAACTTAATCTTGCCTAAAGTAGGCATTTGATCAAACAACTGGATTGGTTAGCTAACATAGCAGAGTAACTGTGAACGACTTCCCCTGCAAATGGACAATAAAAATATTTTTTTGCTACCTGTCGTACTTATTTGTACCAAGAATCTTATTATATTTTTTATATAAAGTAGGTTAAATTTTAAATTGTTTGACACCTTGTTAAACGATTATTGCATTTTTTGTCAGCACTAAGGATACATACATTGCTATACGTTAGCCGTCTCATACCTACCTCGTCTCATGCAACTCCGTACGATTTTTGATGATGTAGAGAAAAGAGAAACGAGAAAGAGAATAAGGTTGTTGCTTCGCAAAATAACGGCCTAATGAGCTAAAATTTAGGAGTGTGAGATAAACTACATGACAACACCAATTAGGTGGCACTAAACGAGGCAGTCGTCTCAAAATCCAGGAAATTCGGCATCACCATTCACGGCGCTGCACCTGCCTGGTAGATGTTCTAGGCCACCGGCAACGATTGCGCCAGCACTTTCGTCACTAAAAGGTTGTTCCAAAGCCCGCAAGGATTCTCTATGGTCTCTGCCAACCGTTTCATGAACGTGAACACATTTCATATCTGTGCCTGAGATTTTCTGTTCGGCTTCAAGAACTGAACAGTTACAACTGTAGTACATTTATTGCGCACACCGATCGATTATTGACGGAAGAAAGCAAAACTGAGTGAAAGAACAGATCGAGATGAGCTCGCTCATCGTCGGTCGGTCATACACACACGTACGAAACACGTACGAAACATGATCTCACTTGGAGGAGTACAGTGCACACTACCGAGCAAGCAGGACCTGCACGAACGCGAACATCTTGTCGACGTCGTCCGGCACGACGCCCTTGGCGACGTCGGCGGCGCGGAACCGGTCCTCCCACGCGGCCAGCAGTGGCGTCCTGGCCGGGTCGATGATCCTGCGCCCGATTATCTTGCCGATGGCGCCAAACCACCCCAGGTACCCGCCGAGCACGACGTCCACGAAGCCTATGCCGTCGCCGCCGAAGAAAGGCTTCCCCTTGGAGCAGTCCCTCAATGCGCCCTCCAGCGTCTCGAGCGCCTCGCCGGCGCGCGCCACGGCCTCCGCCCTCTCCTCCTCGTTCTTGGACCTGAACACCATCCCGACCCACGCAGCCCTCACCTTGTCGTCGATGTACGCCGCCCAGAACCGCGCCGTCGCGCGCTCGTAGGGGTCGGACGGCAGCAGCGCCGGCCGGCCGGTCCCCGCCCCCACCTCGTCGATGTACTGCAGGATGAGCTGGGACTCGTTGATGGCGCGGTCGCCGTGGAGGAGCACCGGCACGGTCTTGAGCACCGGGTTGGAGTCCACGAGGAGCGCGCTCTTGTTGCGCAGGTCCTCCTCCACGTACTCGTACGACAGGCCTTTCAGGTTGAGCGCGATGCGGACACGGATCACGAATGGGCTCGGCCACACGCCCAGCACCTTCAAGTCGTCGTTGGTTACTCCCGCTCCCGCCATTGGCAGCTCTAAACTAGCTTTCGGTTCTGTGTTCGACGAGATGCCCCGTGCACGCAGAAGATGAGGATCGGGATGTTGTTGGTTGAGGTTGTGTGTTTTGGCTCTGTGTTGTTCTGCATGTAAGTGTGCCAGGGCCAATGGCTTTATATAGGAAGAATGTGAGCAGTGAGCTGTTGCCTTTGGGTTTACTGTACACGGGAGGTTTTGTTTGAGACTTGTGCACGAATTCTTGATTGCATCTGTACCTGGCCGTCTTGACGGTTATGTTGTTGCTGCGGTGATACATGTGAGCGTCACCATGGTCGTCACTCCAAGTAGCAGCCACAGCATGGTCATCGGACGACGAAGGTGCATGCTCTTTCCGCCCTTTTCTTTACCAGTTTATGTGTCCAAATACCTGCTTTACTACTTATACTGGCCCCTATAAATAAAATAGGTAGAAACATTGGCCGACAGATGTGTAACTGAAGTCAGCACATACGATTTGCTGAGCATGTTTTTTTTTTTTTTTTTTTTTTAGAAAAGAGGTTTCCCCAGCTTTATTAATCATAAAGCTATTCAAAGTTTACAGCCCTTAGCATATCGGCGTGCCCGCCACAAAACAGCTTAAGCAGTATCTAGAACAACAGCAAGTTTAGACTCAGACACATCACTATCAAGACTCAAAACATCAGAGTTAATTCGAATTGCATCGTTGGAGGCCACCACCGAAGACTGCGATTGTGCTGGAGATCCTGACTGATGCCAGCTGATCCCAGGTGGTAGTATTGCCTTTTGTTCCATCTTCAGAATGCCCAGCTCCAGCTTCTCCCAGACTGAAACACTGTACAGTGGCTTCCATCTTCTTAGAGTCTTGGTGATCCAAAGCATCAGATCCTTCGCACCCAGCCAAGTCCTTCCCTGTAAACAAATTTCATTGCGCATTTTCCATAAGCACCATATTGAAGCAGAAAGGACAACATTTGTTAACAAATGCTTTTTATTGTTAATCCATAAGGATGCCAAGGACTCATAAGACCAACTACCCGAAAGATTCAGACAATCTGATAGTTGTTCCCATAATAACTTTGAGACACAGCAATCAAAGAACAGGTGATGGATGGTTTCTGGTTCACCACAGAAAATACAAGTTTTGTCTTCAACATGCCTTCTCTTGGCAGGGTTATCCCTAGTCAGTAACCTGTTCTTAGAGAGTAACCACAGAAAAATTTGCACCCTAGGTCGAATTTTTAGCTTCCAAACTGTATGCACATGTACTGGTTTAACACCATGGTTGTTGATAATAGCATAAAGAGATTGAACAGAATATTTACCATTGGAATTGTAGGACCAAATCATTTGGTCAGACTCATTAGTAAGAGTAATCTCCTGAGCTATATTAACTAATTCAAACCATTTAGACATCAATCTTTCAGAAAAAGTTCTAGTAAAAGACAGCTTAAGAGTTTGACCATCCCAGACTTGACTGATAGTCTTTCCTTTTTATCACAAATAACATATAGAGGCCAGTATTGAGTAGCCAAATTGCAATTTCCTAGCCAAAGATCCTCCCAAAATCTAATTCTCTTGCCATCACCTACCCTCCACATAATCCCCATTTGGGCTGCCTTAAGGGCCCAATTTACACCTTGCCAAAAAGGGGACAGATTGTTCTTTAAAGAACCACATATATTTGGGTTTTCTATGTTATATTTCTGATCAGAAATTTTTGCCCAAATAGCATTTTTATTGAGCTCATATCTAAATATCCAAGAACTTAGAAGAGCTGTGTTGAGGTTTCTCATGTCAGGGATGCCTAAACCACCCATCTCTTTCTTTTGGGCTACAAGTTGCCAATGTGCCAAATGATATTTATGCTTTTCCTCAGTGTTATTCCAGAGAAACCTCCCCATATGGGAATTTATCATGTCTATTGCCCATCTAGGGAACTTGATAATCGACATAAGATAGATAGGAATGCTAGCTAGGCATGCTTTTAGCAGAGTTAGTCGTGCTGGATAAGAGAGGAGTCTACCTTTCCAACCTGCAATTCTATTAAGTACCTTCTCAATTATAGGTTGGAGATCCTCTTTTCTCAGCTGGGAAAAGTGTAAAGGCACACCAAGGTATTTTATGGGAAAATCCCCTTTCTTACAGCAGAAGATTTTTGCTAAATCATTGACTCTATCCTCCTCAACTTCAATGGTCATCATATCACTCTTGTCGTAGTTTATTTTCATACCAGTCATTTTCTCAAAACAAATTAAAATCCACTTTAGATTATTTGCTTTCTCAAGATTGTTTTCTAGAAAGAGAATAGTGTCATCAGCATACTGTAGACTGATGATTCCCCCCTCCACTACCTCTGGCATAAGCCCAGAAATCAAGCCTTGTCTAGCAGCTTTCATAAGCATTCTTGTAAAGATGTCAGCTATTAAGTTGAACAAAAGTGGAGACAAAGGATCTCCTTGCCTTAAACCCTTCCCAGGTTTAAAGTAGGAACTATTTTCATCATTAATTCTAATACAAATTGATCCACCTTGAGTGACCTTTTTTATCCAATTTCTCCATTTGGTACCAAAGCCTCTAGAAGTGAGCATTTCATCAATGACAATTTCTCCATTTGGTACCAAAGCCTCTAGAAGTGAGCATTTCATCAATGAAATCCCAACTCACTCTGTCATAGGCTTTTTCATAGTCTAATTTTAGAATGACTCCACTATCTTTATTTCTATGTATCCCATGAATGATCTCATGTGCAGCCACCACACTTTCCAAAATAAATCTACCTTTTTATAAAAGCCTGTTTGATTTTGGCACACAAGTCTATCAATAATTCTAGTCAGCCTATTATTTAGGGCTTTAGCAAAGATTTTGAAGCTGCAGTTAATGAGGCTAATTGGTCTAAATTTCTTGAGAATTTTAGCCTCAGGTTCTTTTGGGATCAAAGTGATCATAGCATAGTTAAGTCTTTCAAGGTTTAGTTTTCCGGACTCAAAGTCTCTCACAACATTCATAAAATCGGTCTCAATGACATCCCAGAACTTTTGATAGAAGAGGAAAGAAAAGCCATCGGGGCCTGGTGCTCCTTCAAAGCATATGAGTCAAACCTGGCAGCTTTGATTTCCTCTTTAGAGAAGGGAGCTTCTAAAAGCTCATTCTCTTCTGGAGTAATCAAATCAGATTCCTACCAGAAATTGTCATCTAATTTTATTCCCAAATTTTCCTCAGCCCCAAAGAGATTTTTTTGTAAAAGTTAACTGCATGCTCAAGCATACCTTTTGTATCCTCAATGGGGCCCTCGGGGCTTCTAACACAGTAATTCTTTTTTTCCTAGCTCTTTGGTTAGCCACAGCTTGAAAATAAGCTGTGTTCCTATCTCCCTCTTTCACATCTCTATCCCGAGATCTCTGTCTAGCTTTAATTTCTTCTAATTTCCAAATGCTTTCCAACTGTTTTAGAATGTCATGCATAGAAGCTTTCTCTTCTACAGAGGTAAGTCCCATCTCATATTTCCTATCCAAGTTGTCAAACTCCTTAAGGAGTTCTTTTTTCTTTCTCTTGATATCAGCATTTATATTAATAGTCCAACCTTTAATTTTTTTCCTAAGGTTTCTGATTTTGAATTGCCAAATGTCAATGGCATTTTCAAAAGCACATTCAGTTTGCCAAACTTTGCTTACAAGTTGTCTGAAATCTAGTTGCTCAAGCCACCATTTTTCAAATCTAAACAGGCTTGGTTTTTTGATCTCCCCACATCTAGAGTCCCAGATTAAAGGTACATGGTCACTCCCAGCCCTTGGCTTAGCTGTAACAAAGGATCCGGGGAAAGTTTGATCAAAACTACTATTACGAGAACAGACTTATCAATAGCTGCCATAATAGGTTGATCTTGATTGTTGGACCAAGTGTAAGATCTAGAGGAGTTTTTTAACTCTAGGAGACCAAAATGGTTAATCCAGTTTTGGAAAACATCAAGCCATTTCTAGTTGATATTGCCATTATTCTTATCCTTAACACTGGAAATCAAATTGAAGTCACCACCTATAAGGGTGGGACCTTCCCGATTTTCTAAAAGAGTGTGTAACTCATCAATGAAGTCTGACTTCCCTTCCTCATAGGGAGAGCCATAAACTGAGATCAATCTCCATACAAGCTTTGAATCAATATTTCTAATCATGGTAGACACACAATATTCTTTTTTTCTGCCAGGCTAAGGCCTCAAACTTATTAGAGTTTAAACCAACCAAGATTCCACCCGCAGTTCCTTTAGCAGGAATAAAATTCCAAATAAAGTTTTTATTAGCATACTTTAGAAAGGACTCCTCAAAGGAATCTTTCTTAGTCTCTTGGAAACTAACAAAATCAAGTTTATTATCAGTAATAAAGTCTGTGATGCACTGTAATTTGCCTTGTTTATTAAGGCCTCTAACATTCCATGTTGCTCCTATCATTGGAAACAATGTTTTGATTTGAGGTCTCAAGACCTTTAGAAGCGACTCTAAGCCAAGATCCTTGATTCAAATTATTATCCACCTTTAAAGGGGTGACTCTAAATCCTTACAACCACTAGGTAAGCATGGGAATTCAGTAGCATCAATATTCACATCAATATTAGCAGGTAAGTTAACCTCAGGGTTCTCTACCAAAAATTTCTCTCTCAAATCTAGTTCACTTTTTCTAATAGCATCAACATTATTTTTAATTGTGTTCATGTTCTGTACCTAGAACAATGTTAACATTGTTGGAAAGCATTATCAGAGGATCAGTACTCTCAAGAGCAGTAGTAGAGTAGGGTTTTGTAGAAGGTTTGGTACCTTTGCACAGGTTTTGATAATCCTTCAGCTCTTGAGCTTTTTGCATCATTGTTTTTCCATCCTCTGGGAATCTCCTTGGTCTGTCTATTCTCTCAGACAGTCCCCATTCTTTGTAAGTGCAATCAACCTCTATTGTGGGTTTTGGCGTTGATGACAATCTAACTAGAGGACTAATGAGATTTATCGAGTTGACAAGCAGGCAACAAGCCAAGAGGACATTGCAAACCTAAAGGAGGAGTACCCCAATTCGTTTTACAGATGGTACTTCAAGAAAGGAGGTTTATATTCATTTTACATTTTGAATTTGAGTATAGGACACGCCGTACTATCAAGAGGGATTAGAACCTTTGTGTCAAAGCGTGCAACCAAGTGCTCATTTTCACACCACATAACCTCCAGCTCCAGCATCCAAATTCTTTCTACACTTCAGCTGACTAAGTCTGAGCGGCGGTGTGCGCTGTGGGAGCGGCAGATGCCGCTCGAGCATTAGCGCGCACCGCCGCTTGTGTTCGACCGTTGGAAGAGGAGTATTTATACTTTTCTTTTCCACCCCCAACGGTCACCTTTTTCTTCTCCCCTTCACTTTCGACGAAAGGCTCTCAAGTGCTCGCTCTCTCTCTCCATTGAAGCTCCTCACTCCCTCAAGCAAATCCTTCGATTCCACCATCGATTCTTGAGTGTGAGGGCTGCAAACTTCGATTGGAAGAGAGCTCCACTGATCTTCATCGTTCTAGAAGCACTTGGTTCGCACTTTGGCCGACGGTTGTGGTCTTTTGCTCTTGGAGCTTGCTCCTAGCCGGCTAGTGCATCGCCCTTGAGCTTGCCAACTTGTGTGGCAGCCTAGGGAGGTTTGTAACACCCTCTTGCTTCTAATACATTACCCCACATATCTAGGATTCGGTTCCTAGACTTGTGAACGAGGCAAAGAGGCAAACCTTTGTGGTGAGCTCATTCCTTTGTGGAACCTCAACAATATGGACTTAGGCAAGCCTTGGTGGCGAGCTGAACCACGGGATAAATCACCGTGTCACCGTGTGCTTGATTTACTTTATATACTCTCGATCTATCTGTTTCTTCTCTCGGTCTGTAACCTATACCTGTCCAGGAACCAAGCAAAGTCATCGGATTCACTTTTCCTTGGATAGTTTTTGAACTATGAGCTAATCTCTTCTGCAGGAGCGGCGGTGCCGCTCTGTGAAGCGGTGGTGCCGCTTGGAGCGGCGGTGCCGCTCAGGAAACTGACAGTGATTTGAAGTGATTTTTGAAATAGGTGTTGACGGTCACTAACGACACATTTTTCCGTCAACTTACTACCATAAAGGGAGTATATCATACTCATATACATTTATAACTCACATATTTCCACTTGTAGTGTCCAAATTATTATTGTCCAGATTTATATAGGAAACAAGTGGAAAATATACCAAAAGACGCCTCCCCTCGAAAGCGCATTCTTGAAGAACATCAAGCCCAAGGGAGAAATGGACCAAACACGCAGAATCGGGCCGAGCCAACGCCGCCCTACAACTTTTCGGGCCCAACAACGCCACCTCGGCCGAAGCTCGAGTAAAAGCCGGCCCCGGGGGTGCGCGCAAGCACCAGTGGTGCGGCCGCACTCGGCGAGGCGGCTCGGGCCCAGCTTCGGGGAGGCGGTTCATTACCTTCCAAAACGGGCACTACCGACATTGGATGGTCGGTTTGACAGATTTAGAAGGTATTCCTAGGTCGGTTTTGCTCCTTCCATGTGGGGATGGCCATCTTCCAAAGAGCCCCCCCTCTCCTCTACCTATAAAAGGAGGCTCTCTCCCCCTCATTCAAGACACACACCATTCCAAGGAAGAGTCTCTCCCTCTCCTCTAAGAGAGCTCTCCCCTCTACTCTACCCCTTCACTCCAATGGGCTTAGGCCCTCATTAGTAGTAGAGAGATCGGCGGAGGAGAGATGTGAAGGGCTGAGAGCGGGGAAGCGCCGGACTTGTCGGTGTCTCCCCAACCTTGTACCTCGGTGGATCCAGACTTGGCTCCTTAACGGGATCTTGGCTAAGTAAGCTTCCACGGTTCTCGATAATCTTTATTGTCTTTTGTTTATCCACGATTTATCTACTTGTTTGCGGGATCGATAGTCGCCCTTCGGGCGGGACTCTAGTGGTGGAACCCTTTGACCGGGAACCTAGCAAACACTAGAGTGATAATCACTAAGCGTAGACGTGGTGTTTGGGCTAGCGGTTTTCTATCTTTTTGCGGTGCATCCCACGGTTGAGGGGGTAGGCGGCTTGGTCGTGACAAGCCTTGTCCGTCCCTTGAAATCCCCCACGTTCGGGCGCGTGTCGTAGAGCTAATTGCCGGACCGCCGGATGGGCGTGGGCCGGTGCCCGGCGAACAAGTAGCTCGAGACCGGCTAACCATAGACATTAAAGGTGTAGGGATCCTTCTCGCTAATCCTCCCCATCTTTGGTCGGTGTGTCCTTGGGCAAACTAGTTAGAGAGAGTACATCCGTTCCTCGTGGAAAATACGATACCCTGAATATTTCGGGTGAAAGCTATAACGACGATTCCGCGGCGCTTTGCGGATTTATGTCAGGTGCGTTAAGAAACGCCAACAAGCTTTCTGGCGCCGTTGCCGGGGAACGGTTGCTATTATCTTCGAACTTAGTGAGTCCTCGTATCTATCTTTTAAAAAAAAATCAAAATAGTTATTTCTTTTCTTTTTCGAAAATGAAGCCAACCACACCTTTTGAAAATCCTTCTGCTTCAACGGAGGAGTTCACAGAGCCACAATCTTTTTCAAAACCAAAACTTTTATCTGGCTACGAACTCCATCCATATTTAAAATCCATTGTTCGGGCAGACCCTTTCTCTGGCTACCACACTGAAAACCCATGTAGCCACCTACGAGTTTTCGAAGAAATATGTGCGTGCCTAAGCATTCCTGGCATGACACAAGAAAATATCATGTGGACGTTGTTTCCGTTTTCCCTCTTAGGGAGAGCAGAACAATGGTACACAAATGTCGTAGGAAGTTTGAATGGGGATTGGAAAGAACTCAAAGACAATTTTTGTCTAGCGTTTTTCCCCATCAACACCCTACCAAGGACATTCCTCGATTTCAAGCAGGATGAGAAGGAGTCCATAGGTGCAGCCTGGGCTAGGTTTGCAATGTTAATACATGATAGCCCAGACTTGTCGCTACCCGATAGTGTGCTTTTGCATATCTTTTATTCGGTCTTCACATAGACACGCCCGTGCCTTGACATGACCGTCGGAGGGTCGTTTTCACGCGAACCTACAACGGAACAGAGGAAAATGCTAGATCACATCCTAGAGAAGAATGCTTCTCCCGTTGTAGAAAATACTCCCCTCCATAATAAGGGCGTGTCAAGTTCTGAGGAGCCCTCATCAGTCGAACCATACCACGTAACACCAATAGAACCGACTGTTGAGCCCTCACCCGAACCACGAACACCGAAGGAAGGGATGCTTCATCCTTCGGAGTTCCCGATCAAATTCGAGGATCATGGGAGAACCTTGAACCTTCTATGGCACGAATGGAGCACAGACTCCGGCTAAGGAATCTTCCTCTAACATGAAACCTTCAAAAGAATGGTTAATGGAGGTGAAACGTTCTTCTGAAGCAATTCAGATTCTTTCACCTTCCACGACCATACCTTGTTCATTACGAGGAAATTCCTTAGATGCCCTACACAACCCCACAACAGAGGCGAATATCATGTCACAATATCTTGCGGAAACCCTTTTGGGTAATATGCCGCTAGCCTCGACCGACAGACTTTTCAAAGGTCAGTTCGGCCTTATCTTTGCATGTTGTGGGATTGCTAGGGCCGTGCCAATAAAAATTCACGAAACCAAGGTTCACTTAGACTTCTACATCTATCCCATCCTCGACTTTGATCTTCTCATAGGCTACCCTCTTGAAAAGATTTTTCATGAAAAACCTATAGAGGAGAGCCATGATGAGAAGTTGGGAAAGAATGCTTGTGCCTCCCACCTAGAAATCCCAAAGGTGAAGCATCTTCCCAACCAAAACTCGTTCGAGGAGGCGACGTTCATAACTCCATTCGATTCACCTAAGTTGCTTTCGCATCTTAGTGAAACGAAACACCCATCGCCCTCACTCGAACACAAGACATGTCCTTCTGGCCAACAAAACGTTGCTCTTGACAATGGTCGAGATTCAACGTTCGTTCTTCATGACATATCTTTTAAGGATAAGAACTCAAGTGCCATGGACATGCACGAAGCAACAACTCTTGAGACCAAGCATGAACACGCTTTTGAGCATGTCGAAGTTTTCATTTGAAACTTCTCATGATACATGCTCACCTCTTTGGATCTCTAGGGTTGTCTTGCTTCTCACCACGTGCCCTTTACGAGGACCCCAACCTTCTCTTAATCCTCGCGTTCACAAACTTTTCAAGAGGATGGTTGTGGATGTCTTCGTGTATCACAAGTTTTGTCGATATCGTAGTGGCACGATGGCTTTAACCTTGCAGCTTAAGCGTAACGCTAACTTCTTAGTGGTGAAGCTGGGAACTTCACCACCGTTCATAGCTGCAAGATGAATTCCCATGGTCAAGCTTACGACCATAAACAAAGCACTGCCGGGAGATAACCCGGATCATAGAAAAAAAAAGATGAATAAATCTCTCTTGAAAAAAAAAGAGTTTTTCCCTTTGTTCTTATTAATAAAGCAAGAGCATGTTATCAAGTTAGTATGCACCTTCGGGATTTTTGTCGCTAACCATTTCAGGTGGAGAGGCATGCGATGCTTGAAAACATGGGGCCGACATCAGCACAAAAAAAAATGATGCTCATGGATGATGGAACACGCTCAAAAGGAGACCCGGACTTTGCACACTTGACTTTTGCACAGAAGTCCTAGTGTGGGGGAAAGATGGTGAGACTCTCAAGCTCCATACACCAAGGCGTCATACAAAAAAAAAAAGATGGTGAATAAAAGATGATGTCAGGCCTGCCTTGCTAAAAAAAATGTTATTGAAAAAAAGGGATTGAGAAAAAAAAAAGAGAGTGTTGTTGAAAAGAAAAAAATATATATATAATAGAATAGAAAAAAAATCAATAAGAGAAGAGAGGAGTAGGTTGGCCCCGCATGGTCAAGGTACATACCAAAGTGCTGCCTGACTCCACTCATCATTGCTTCCACAAGCAAGATGGGTTTATCTCTCATCCCTTTTTGCTACCATCAAGACCCATGGCCCGTACACACAAATTTGTGTGTGTGTGGCCTAGTCTTATGGTACACCTAGACAAAGCCATCACGCAACCCGCAAAGAAGAACTTTGATGCTTCATCCGTAGATCTTTGCCGGTAAGTATATCCGTGTGTGCAAAGGAAATAAATGTTCACCAACACTCTTACTCATGTTTGTCTCCATGAATATAAAACTCCATGCTTCCCTTGTTATGACATATGCTTTGAGTTTGGGTGCATTTACATATGAAATACATCCATAGGTCTTTTTACATTAAGCATGGTGCTTAGGGTAAAATGATCTCCTTTAATCAAACCTTGACATGGTGTTAGAGTTTGGTTAATGAACTTAGAGCTTTGTTGTCATGGTCTATGAGAGTATCTTTTGTTGGAGATAAATCAAGGCTATGCTTACATTGCTTCCTTATGTTAGCCTTGCTTGAGTAACGTTGTGGTGAACAAACAAAATAAAATAAAATAAAATAAAATAAAAACAAATAAAGTCTTCATAATAAAGGCTCCACGGTGTTCTTGCCGATAGAGCCATGTTGTTGTTTTTGTTTGTTTTCTTTGTTTAAAATAAACAGGTGCAAGAATAAGTGTGGGGAGGTCTCTCGGGCATACAACCACACCCATTCGAGATCCCCCAACACAAATGCACGAACACCGAGCAATTCATGATGGAGAAGGACGAGGCTTAACAACTACCATTTAACTCCTTCCTCTTCAACCGTGGTTTGTGCAAAACTCTCGCTCTCATATTTTATAACAATAATAAAAGAAAGGGGAGAGAAGAATGAGGAGAAATGAGAGAAGAGGAGATAAACCTTTCAACCCCAAGTTCTTTGTCCTGTTTTTTGTGATGATATCAAAAGACAAGCTTGGGGGAGCCTCCAACCACGCGACCAATCACAACTCAAATCATTGCGCGCTCAAGCTAGCACAACCATGAAAGGTAAGTAAAGAGCTAGCTTGGGGAGGACTCCAAGAAAGGTAAGGTATATCTCACATTTTGATTATATTCTCTATGTTATGAAATGATGAGTTATACTACAAAAAAAAAAAAAAAGGGGGGGTACAAAATTCCACCCCGATACATATGAGCTATGAAAATGTTTAGTCTTAGTCCCTCGTTGAAATGATGAATAGTAGCTGTCTTATGTTTCGCCTGTGCCTAGTTTATAATTCGAATTTCTCTAAAGTTTGGGTTTAGTGGCTAAGTCTAAAAACTCATCCTGAAAAACCTGATTCATGTGGGTTGCATAAGCTCCATCTAGTCTAAGTTGTTGCCAAGTATGATATGGTACAAATAGATTTGCTATGACTTCATCCAAAAAGAGAAACTTGACATCCGGGAATCTACTTTGAAAGAAAAGAGAAATATGGGCTATGCTAAAAAAAAAAGAAAAAAAAAAATGAGATGAAAAATGGACACGTGTCCGAGGACGAGTAGAGCCCACATCTCTAAAAAAAAAAAAAAGAAAGAGAGAAAATAAAAAACAAAAGTCTAGGGCGAGAAGAGCCCACCTCTCCAAATATATATATATATATATATATATATATATATATATATATATATATATATATATATATATATATATATATATATATGTAGCAATAAAGCCCATACTTTCTCGAAAAAAATATATAATAAATAAATCCCGGATAAAAAGTTGATCAAAAGGATGAATGATAAGTATTTCTGTTAAAACCATTCTATCCGCAACCGCCCAAGACTCGAGAAAAGCTAAAAAGCCCCGCTAACGATGAAAGGTAATAAAGGGTGGGAAAAAGATGTGCCATTTTATTCAAACTCTAGTAGAAAATCTTATTATAACCCCGGCACTTGTGAAATGTAATCGGCATAGTAGCAACTCCCGATCA
This sequence comes from Hyparrhenia diplandra, assembly GCA_015847255.1. Taxonomy (NCBI): domain Eukaryota; kingdom Viridiplantae; phylum Streptophyta; class Magnoliopsida; order Poales; family Poaceae; genus Hyparrhenia; species Hyparrhenia diplandra. The sequence goes on from JADLZK010013011.1 coordinate 24,775, forward strand.
ACAACCAAGTATTTATCTTTTGCTCGAGGGGCGCAAAGCAAAGGGTAAGCTTTTGGGGAGTTTGTTGACGGTCACTAACGACACACATTTTTCCCCCGTCAACTTACTACCATAAAGGGAGTATATCATACTCATATACATTTATAACTCACATATTTCCACTTGTAGTGTCCAAATTATTATTGTGCAGATTTATATAGGAAACAAGTGGAAAATATACCAAAAGACGCCTCCCCCGAAAGCGCATTCTTGAAGAACATCAAGCCCAAGGGAGAAATGGACCAAACACGCAGAACCGGGCCGAGCCAACGCCGCCCTACAACTTTTCAGGCCCAACAACGCCACCCGCCGGCTTCGAAGCCAAAGCCGGCCCCAAAGAGGTGCTACAAGACCACCAGTGCGGCCGCACTCGCCGAGGCGGCTCGGGCCCAGCTTGGGGAGGGCGGTTCATTACCTTCCAAACGGGCACTACCGACATTGGATGGTCGGTTTTGGCAATTTAGAAGGTATTCCTAGGTCGGTTTTGCTCCTTCCATGTGGGGATGGCCATCTTCCAAAGAGCCCCTCTCCTCTACCTATAAAAGGAGGCTCTCTCCCCCTCATTCAAGACACACACCATTCCAAGGAAGAGTCTCTCCCTCTCCTCTAAGAGAGCTCTCCCTCTACTCTACCCCTTCACTCCAATGGGCTTAGGCCCTCATTAGTAGTAGAGAGATCGGCGGAGGAGAGATGTGAAGGGCGAGAGCGGGGAAGCGCCGGACTTGTCTGTGTCTCCCCAACCTTGTACCTCGGTGGATCCGGACTTGGCTCCTTAACGGGATCTTGGCTAAGTAAGCTTTCACGGTTTCGATAATCTTTATTGTCTTTTGTTTATCCACGATTTATCTACTTGTTTGCGGGATCGATAGTCGCCCTTCGGGCGGGACTCTAGTGGTGGAACCCTTTGACCGGGAACCTAGCAAACACCGGAGTGATAATCACTAGCGACGCGTGGTGTTTGGGCTAGCGGTTTTCTATCTTTTTGCGGTGCATCCCACGGTTGAGGGGGTAGGCGGCTTGGTCGTGACAAGCCTTGTCCGTCCCCTTGAAATCCCCCCCACGCTCGCTATGTCGTGAGAGCTAATTGCCGGACTCGCCTCGGATGGGCGTGGGCGGTGCCCGAAGTGAACAAGTAGCTCGAGATCGGCTAACCATAGACATTAAAGGTGTAGGGATCCTTCTCGCTAATCCTCCCCATCTTTGGTCGTGGTGTGTCCTTGGGCAAACTAGTTAGGGACGAGAGTACATCCGTTCCTCGTGGAAAATACGATACCCTGAATATTTCCGGTGAAAGCTACAACGACGATTCCGCGGCGCTATGGATTTATCCGTGTGCGTTAAGAAACGCGTCAACAATAGGCCTATTCACCCCCTCTAGGCGCCCAAATGATCCTACAATTGCTGCTTTCCTTTTACTCTTCTTCTTGTCTTGGTTGGTGACCGTGATCATCACCCCATCTTTGATTCAATAGCATTAGACATTTCTATCTCTTTGTCTTCCATGAGAGCCGACAGTTCCACATCCATCTCTAATTCTTCATCGATTCTTGTAATTCCATCCTCCTTAATAGCTGAGAGCATTCTTCATTAGAGCATCCTTCTTTCGCCAATAGTTTGAATTTCTCCCATCTTGATGATCTGACTCTTCCTCAACTCTAATTTTACTTTTATCTCCCACAATTTTGCAATCAGAGAATTGTGGTAGTCTGTTTTCTGGAGTAAGAAAGTCTGAGGGGATTTGATCAGATTGATCACATTGTAGGCCCTGTCATAGTATTTCCAACCTCTTCCGTGGTCACCCATTCCAGTTCAGACCGAGATATCTCCTATCATCAAGTTTCCAACCGTGATGGAACCTCCTAATTACCGGGCCCACCCGCACTGTCATTGTCCCAAAGACCTCGGCGATACCGTAAGTGATACACCCGATAACTTAAGAAGCCCCGTTGATAACTCATACCGGGATCAACAAAGGAGTAGCTACAATATTACCACATTTGTTACAAAAATATAGATCGAGTGCGGAAGAATAATAACATTAATTTTACAAAATGTGAGTAAGTTACATTTGAGTAAACTTAACTTAATTAATTTATGGAAGCCGAGTAGACTAGAAGACAACCGGATCATGCCGTGCCCACCGACATAACCTTGGTTAACAAAGATGAGTCAACACCGCAACAAGGGTTAACAAACCCCGAGTACGGGAGTACTCAACAAGACTTACCCGACTAAAGAAAATAGGAGAAGACTCGGGAATGCTGGTCTTAGGAGTCAAGGTAAGGCTATAGCAAGAATCAAGAACTCTTTTGCGTAAAAGCTTACTAAACGTGAATCCTTACTTTCAATATTTTTAAATTCAGATTAGTAACTCGATACTCTAGATTATCCTATTCTAGAGCAAACATAATTTATTATGCCAACTTTCTTTCTCAAAACATAATCCATCATTTACTACGATGAAAGGACGTAAGAACGGGTCTCCATAACCGTGAAGCAACGGCGATTCATGAACCGATTATACCCAAATGGGGATCCCTAACCACACGACATATGTAGCACTTAAGCTTGCATATATCAACCCTTACTCAGTTCGGTCCAAAAACGGATTTGGGTCCATCGCCACCCGAGAGCACAAGTACTCCACCTCCCTACCCCCGCCCTAATGACAGTTTGACCCAAGAGGGTGGGTACATGCTACTCCCCGCCATCTCTCCACTCCCAAAGGCGCGGTTGTCCGTCCCGATTTGGCACACCCTCGAGATCGCTTTAGGGGCATGTGGCCGATTAGTTTCGTCTCGACGGGGGGTGATCGCCACCGACGTGCCATTGACCCAAACGGCCTCAGCGCAACCTGCGTTCAAAAAGTCCCGAACTTAGCAATCCAAACAACGGACGGTCCTTAAACGACCAACACGGGACAAGCACGCCTAGGTATCCCGCCGGCTTTCAACCTACGCCCCGTCCGATCTCAAATTCATCACTACATCTCTTTCTTTTTCCGAAAAAACAGTACCATCTTCTCAAATAAAACATTTTGATGAAAAAGCTTAACTAATTAAGCGAGGGGCTAAGCATCACTAAGCATTTTTTGAAATGAAACAAAGGTTATCAAGGATGGTATTGAAATAAACAAGGATGATAATGCAAAGAATTAGGTTATCACTCAACTCCTAATTACTTAATGCAACATAGCATAGACATAAGTGATATAAAACTTTTTTAAAACATCAAGGAAGGGTTTAATGAAACCGGGGCTTGCCCGTGTTGCGGGGAAAAGTTAGATTCCGCAATCGGATCATCCGAAGTCGACTTGACAACGACACCATTGGTGGATGGAACTTCTTCAAGCTCGACCATCGCGGAACCACATCAACACCTTCTCCAAAGCTTCTTCAATCCGATCCGACTCACTCTCGTGATACTCTACACGTAGATGATGATGCATGCTTTAGCATGATGGAATGGTAAACATGATGTTTGATGAATGCATGAAACGACAAACAACTTGAGTACAACTTTCCTTCACGATAAAGTTGCAACCCAACAAAACCAACTTGTTGAACTACTCTACAAGATATCATCACCATTGCCTAAGAAGTTCTCAAGGACCACTTGATTATGATATGATCCAAGTTTCACAAAACAACCCAAAAGTCACACAAAAACCTAAATTATTTGACACTAAACAACTTATAACTCACATAAAATAATAGAGCTTAAGATAGAAAATAATTTAAACATTTCAAAACGACTCCAAACTTTTTATACAAGTAGGACACATCATAAAAACAGTACCAAATAAATTTTCATGATTTTTGAATAAATATTTTATTTTCTAAAAATCATGGAAGATGCATTTTTCAATTAAAATTTGTATTTTTAAATCATGCAAGAACTACTCAAAATCAAAGTTTCAAATTTTTCATGAATAGATATACTCATAAGAAGACTCTACAAAAAAAATTTCAGAATTTAAGGAGCTATATTTGAATTTATATGAAATTCACAAAATCGGGCACTATTCATCATGAAGGAAATACATAAAACATTTATGAAGAAGGAAAACGCCTTCGGGCTCGAGTGTGGCCCGCAGATCGCGTGCTCGGCCCCGACATCAGTGCAAACAAAGCCGCCCACAGAATGCAGAATAAAGCCGGCCCAAAGCGGCCACGTTAAAGCCCGGCCTAGCAACTTTACAAAAAGGACCCCATCCTATTTTCTAATTACAAAAATTACAAAACCTACTATTGACATGAGTCATAGTCTTTTCACCTAGCCCCCGACAAAACCTAAAACTACAGCCTGGCGATGGGCGTCGTCACCACCCTGACCCGGACGGCGTTGGAAAGCGGTTGACCGACGGCGACTTTCGACGGTGAGGCTCGGCGGCGGACTTCCTCCAACCTACTCCCCTTGACCTCGCGCACCGCACCGCACCGAAACACGACACCTAGGACACGGCGGCACCCTCGCCGGCGGCCATGGCCGACATGGCGGCGCGTGACGGGCGAAAGGGCTCGAGGAGCTATCCCCGGCGAGTTCGAGCGCGGCAACGTCTCTAGCATACTCCGGCGACCATAAACCCTAACTTAATCGAACTAAAACCCGTCCTTAGAGGACGCGGCTATGCGCCGCAAGGCGGAGCGGCAACGCCGGAGCTTCGTTTCGGCGGCGCGCGGCTCCGACGACTCTCATGCGAAGAATGACCAAACAAAGGGTATGTGCGACCCGGATCGAGCTCACCACGGCGACGAGGCTCGTTGGTTTCGGCGGGGACGGAGCGGAAGGGACGGACGGCGGTGACCGCGGCAACGGCGGCGCTCCGCGGCATGGTCGGCGTTCCGGCGACTCTCGCGGGCCAAACATAAAACGATCGAGCCGGCCATGACCACCGTGATCGAGGCGATGCCAAAGCATTAGCTGGTTGGCCATGAAGCTCACCGGAGCGGACTCACGACGCGAGGTGATGCACGGCGGGCGCGGCTGCCGTCCCAGCGAAGAAGCGGCGGCGTTCACAGCGGCGGGCGCGTTTGAGGAGCCGCGAGACGGCTCAAAAGGAGCGCAAAGATGATACGGAGCTTCGAGCTAAGTGGCGCGGAGGTGGAGATGGTGCGATGGCGGTGGACTTCAACGGCGAAGAAAAACTCTTCGGCGGCGAAAAAACAGAGGAAGAACGACGATTAACAACGACGGTGTTAGGCTTTTATAAGGCGCCGGCCGCGGATGGTCAACACCACGGCGCCACGACGATCTTAAAGCAGCGGTGGCGGCCAAGGCGCGCCTAGAAGGCGGCGAAGACCACGGCGGATCCGGCGGCGCAAAGTGCCGCATGGGCACCCATGTGCGGTAATCAGTAGCACCCACAACCCTAACTTTTGAATTTTGCAAATTACTTCCAAAATTTGAACTAAACTTGAAAAACTCCAAAAAGTAACTTAGCCTAATTTTTCAAGATCTACAATTTTCACAATTGGAAGATTTTCAAATTCTGCCTCTAAATATGACTTTTGAAATGGGGTCAAAAAGGGATAAATTTGAATTCAAAATTACTTTTAAAATTACTCAAAAACTTGAAAAACTTTGTACATATCTTTTGTTCATCAAGAAAAGATCTACAAAGTAGCTTTTTGAAGTTTTGTCAAATTTTGCATAGATTTTGAAATATAGAAAAGGGGGTAAAGAAGAGTTAGGGTTTAGGATTTCCGACCGTGGGGTAACTCTGATTCCTATTCTTTTCGAGATCTCGTCGACCGACAACGTAACTAAGCATCAAATAAACTTATTTCTTGTCCAAACCATGGCTTAACTAGTAAGTAACACTGGGTGTTACACCAACCTCTTCTAGGGTCCCTATCCATCCCATCATCAAGTTTAGTTGCATTAATGCAATCAGGATAGGCCAACTTGTCTTCCTTAGCTGTTAACAGCTACCCTTCTGAGCACTCATCAATGAGTGCATTAAGCTTTCTTGATTAGGTGCCATATCTCCTACTGTTTTATATCCAGTGTTACCACTCACTTTGGTTATTGGGGTCTTCATAGCTTTATCTTTGTCCACTTGAAATTCAGTAGTTGGTGGCTTTTCTGTCCCGTCATCATCCTCATCCAGATCATCTGCTTCATCATCATTGTCTTGGTCATCATCATTCCTTCCATTACGGGATCACTTCCTCCACCATTTCCTGCAATTCTTCCTTCTACCAGAAAAGATACAACAAAGATCTCACTATTCATCTCAAACAGTCTGTCATCAGGGATCTTCATAGGGTCTTTGCAAGATATTTTCACCCTAACCATCTCAAAGAAAGATTTGAATATGGAAGACCAGTCAACATCTACAAGCAACCCAAAACTAGATGCAATCTGGGCAAAATTAAGTCTTCCAGTGATAGAACTTGGGTGGAATACCAGTCATCTGTATCCATTCTTGAAGAGTACTGTAGGGTTTCAGTTCACCCTTCCACTCAAGCACCTCCACTTGTACACCTTCCTTTCTGAGATTGAAAGAGGGATAGTTCTTGACGTCATCCACTTTTTTATGAGGAGGAAATCTGACCAAATATTGTCCATCAGTCAATTCCCTGATCTGCCAAGGCCATTCTATGTAGTAGATGTCAGCTAGCTCCTTCTCCAATTCAACACTATTGATTGATCCAGTCTTAATCCTTACTATTCCAAGTTTGACATGTTTAGCCATTTGGTAGCCTCAGCACTGGGAATCTCCAGGTGGTAAAAGCCCAAACCCTGACTTGCACTACCCACATAAGCTGCAGTTGGGTGATCAGAGTTCCATTCTGGACAATCATTCATGTGATGTCCAGGAATTGCACAAATAAAAATAATCTTAGGCTTGGTACGGTTTCCCACAAAATGGCCCGGATCACCACAATTGTAACAGATCAGCTTCCTGTATCTTGGATCAATCACAAAGGGAGGGTTCTCAGGAACCATGGTACCTTGACCTCTTTGTGGCGCACCTCTCTGTTGCTGTCGAGGGGGAGGTGGTGGTGGCGCCTGCTGATGGGGAGGAGGTGGAGCCTGTTGACGAGGGGGTTGAGATGTTGGTTGCCGGGCGGGGGTGGGGGGCCCGACGTTGTTGCCGCTGCCGCCCTTGTTCCCATCCCGACTGCACGGGGGGAGGTCGCAATTGACGTTGTTGAGGCTTCTCGGGTTGCTGGATCCAACGCCCACCTTCTCGCCATTGAGCTCTTAAGGGCTTCAGCGTAGGTGTTCCTTCCTTCCCCTTGTTTCCACACGTCGGCGAACTTGACCTTCACCGGCGGCTTGACAGACTTTGTAAACTTCTTCGCCCTGAAGAGATCCTGCGGACCAAAGCTTTTCTTCTCCAACAAGTCCTTCCTCAACCGTAAGAATTTGCTGGGGGGGTCGATCTACTCGGTGGTGGTGGAAGTGGGGGGGTCTAGGGTTGCGAGGTGGAGGTGGTGGTGGGTTATCGACGGCCCATAGCTGGTCGAAGAACTCTACGACAATCTCATCCTCCTCTATCCCAATCCCCCGAATCCCCTCGACCCTAGCCTGAATAGACGACTCTGCCCTCGGGACTCTGGTTGGTGGGGATCGCTTTGCCCTCTCCTGACGGGCGGACCCTCCATGGGGCCGGGTGGTCTGCCAGGGAGGATGCGGCCATGGTGGTGGGTCAGGGGCGCGCCCCTGTCGCGACGTGGAAGACGACCTCATCCCCACTGGTCATGACATCAGTGAGATTGCACTCCCACTGAGCATAAGAATATGCATACGATTTGCTGAGCATGTTTCATTTTCCATGGTTTCGCCCGGGCCGAGCCCGGTCCTCGCTCAAGCCAAACCCGTGGCCCGGCCGGCCTATGTCAAACAAAAGTAAGTAGAAAGGAGTTTGCCGACTTGGCAACTAGGTCGTTGAAATCAATGGCCCACATTATCGCTTGGCCGTGCAAGTTGTCTGGTATGTAGTCATTTGCGGGCGGCTATTCAGATTTGCTCATATGTTTATAAATTTAGGTTTGGCCCAACATAGGCATGTTATAAATAAAAAATAAAAAGATAAAATCTTCGTAGCAAAAAACTTGGTACTAAAGCATATCATTTATATGTTCACTTGTAGATAGACCTATGTGTGGATTTTACTCTTCTTTTTACTCCAAAAAATAAAGAGCATAAAAGTGCAATGCTATGGTACACCTTTTACTTACTTAAGAGATGTAATACCGAATCCTTCCTAATGACTACTCCCTCCGTCTCAAGATATAAGGTGTAACTACTTTTTATTCTTTTCTCATGATATAAGGCGTGTTTCTCTAGAGGCACATATATCATGGATGGAGGGAGTAGTAGGGAGTAAATCAATACTAGTTGGAGAGATAATAGTGTCAAACCATAATCACTTCTTTTGACTCAAAAACCACCAATAGATAAAAGTGAAATCACTAGTACTCATTTTATTTTAAGTGACGCCGCTGAATTGGTTTCCGTGGTGGGCTTAGATGCCCGCCTCCCCTCAAGGTCACGGTTAAGGTGTAATAACTCGTTTTATTCCTTTGGCCCATCATGCAAAATAGAGGTGCACCATGGAGGCACAATTACAATACCCATCACGGTAAAGATTTTTAAAAAAATAAAAATTAGAAGAAACCCTGACAAACCGCCGAGCCCATCTAGGGTTGCAGACCACCAATAGAGCCGAAATCACTAGTACTCATTTTATTTTAAGTGAGCGCCGTCGCGAATTGGTTTTCCATGGCGGGCTTAGATGCGCCGCCGCCGGATCCCGTGTGGTTAATCCCGAATCCGTGGAGGGCTCCTTTGGCCCATCATGCAAGGGGGGGGTGCACCATGGAGGGGAGATGGAGAAGTGAAAGCCCGAGATAAAGATTTTTAAAAATAAAAAATTAGGCGAAACCCCAGGCGGGCCCGCCAGCCCACGGAGGGGATCGTGGCCCGCGGCCTTGCTTTATGGGCGCTGGGCATGGACCGCGGCCGATCCACCGCCGCCGCCGCGGATCCGAGAGGGAAGGAGTGCTGCCCTCACGAGGAAGTGGAAGGGGAGCCGAGGGGAGAGGAAGGAGGCGGGGTGGGGCGGTGCGGGGGAGGGGAGCCGAGGGGAGGCGGGGTAGGGCCGCCATGGACCACCGCCGCGAGACCGAGACGAAGGGGAAAAGACTCAAAGGCTCGATCGGCTCCTCGGTGGCTAAGGAAGAAGAGACGGACTTGAATTGGCTTCTTAGGGTTTCATCTTCTTTATATACTAGGTGCTTGATATTGGGCCATTTGGACTCCAAATTGGGCCTGTATTTTAGGTGGTGGGCCTTTAAAGGAGCCCGCCAAAAAAATTGATTTACCGCGGGCGGGCACGTTAGGATGCCCGCCACGGTTAATACCTATTTACCATGGCGGGCGTTTTTATGTTGCCCGCCCATTGGTTTGATTTTGCGTGGCGGGCAAAAATGCCCGCCACGCAAAATAAAACTGTAAGTGGTGGCTGCATTAACCGTAACGGGCAAAATATGTGCCCGCCACGGTTAATATTTTGGGGTGTCACGCAAAATAATTTAGTTACTAGTGAACGACGACTGTTCATGGACGTAGTCTGACTCCAAGAAGCGAAGAAGCGTCAATGGTGAGTTGGTGAAAGCACAAGGCCACTAAATTCAGTAAATGGCGTCATTAGAAAGAAAGCAGAGGGGAGAGGGGGGAGGCACCCAGTTGCCTTCGCCGCTCGCCAGCCGCCGAAGTCCTAGTCTGCAACGACCAGCTATGACCTTTATATGGACGATGAGACTCCCAAACTGTGACTCTATATACACGCCAGTCTCGCACAGAGACAGAGCAAGAAAGGATTAGTCCAGACTCCAGAACCAAGGAAAACAATGGCGGGCAAGGAGGATCTGAAGCTCCTCGGCCTGCTGGTGAGCCCGTTCGTGATCTGCGTGCGCATGGCGCTAAGCATGAAAGGACTGAATTACGAGTACGTCGAAGAGGACCTATTCAACAAGAGTGAGCTCCTGCTCAAGCTCAATCCGGTACACAACAAGGTGCCCGTGCTCATCCACAACGGTAAGCCCATCTGTGAGTCACTCGTCATCGTGCAGTACGTCGACGAGCTGTTCGCTGGCCGGTCAATCCTCCCAACCCACCCCTACGAGCGCGCCACTGCTCGCTTCTGGGCTGCCTACATCGAAGACAAGGTATAAAGAAACATGCACGCGAGTTTACTTCTATGTTCTCTGTGCAACCGTGAAGGCCAAGACTGAGGAGGAGAGGGCTGAGAATGTGAAGAAGACCCTTGCCGCGATTGAGCTCGTGGAAGTGGCTTTTGCCAAGTGCTCGAACGGCAAGGCTTTCGTTTCTTCGGCGGCGACTCCATCGGCTACGTAGACATGGTGCTCGGCTCCTTCTTGCTCTGGTTCGAGGCGGTGCGCAGGATGTACGGCCTGGAGATCATTAACACGAGCAAGACTCCGTGCTTGTCTGCGTGGGAGGAGCGGTTTGGAGGGAGTGTAGAGGCGAAGGAGGTGGTGCCGGAGGCGGACAAGGCGGTCCAGTACGCCAATAAGCTTCATGCCGCCGCCGCCGCCGCCGCCCCTGTCAAGTTAGTGAGATCAGAATGATTCGTGAACTAAAGCAGGAAAAAGTAAATGGTGGGGAGCTATGGTCCAAATTCCAACTGAATAATGTTCAAAGCTTAGATTATGCTTGATTAAGTGACTCCAGCTGTCTGCTCTTAGTGCAGTAAATAAGTATGATTCTATATGCTGCGTAGGAGTATGTTGTTAAATTATTTTAAACAAAGTGTGGTGTGGACATGTGTAACTAAGAAATATTTCTCATACTAAATAACAGGTATATGTGTGATGGTTGCTAGACTAAAAACTAAGTTGTTGTGAAAATATCTTCTACTGTCCCTTATAAAAGATTTTTTATCGTTTGTATGGTCATTACAATGTTTCCTTATAGCCAAGGTTTTTTTTTAGATAATCGAATAAATTTCTGGCTTCAGTCAACCTATCGCGAGGATGCATCTAGCCAAATTATTACAAAAAGCAGCCAGAGCTACAACTAAAGGCACATGACCATGTAGCGAAGCGACAGACAACTCTATTAAAACTAAAACAAAAAAGAAAAGGTCTCCAAAAAGAACTCTAGTAGTTGTACGCGACATTCCAGCTTGCAACCTGAAATCTTCAAAACAACATCCTTCGCCACCCAAGAGAAAACATAGCCAGAGCATGAGACGGAACCAGAAAAGGCAGGATACGTACTGAACTTCGCTTTCTAGATGAACTCTAACCACCAAGTCAAGAATACGTTGTCAAAACACGTCTGCCAAACCCTTAGGGGCCGGCCTAAAAGACGTAGGACACTAGTAACCGGTCGCCGGAGAATGTGGCCACGAACACCACCTACATGGCCATCCACGAAGCTTGTGTCTCCACAGACGAGGCCACCTTCATCACAGCAGCTTTTACCAGGCCGCCGAGCGCCACTCTTTGCACCGTGGCACCCACAACCCTCCTAGTGTTGAGCTAGGGGTTCTCAACACGGTGTGAAACCTCCGCTCAGGCGGTGCCCTGAGGGGGACTGTGAGGGGTGATGTACTGAAGAACTAGGAAGAATAATAATTGTCCATAAATGGTATTCACCAACCTCTCGAATAGGGGAGGACTCCTCCCTATTTATAGTTTTACTATTGCTGGGGGACACAAGATTACAAGTCTGCCCTCCAATATTCTCGGCATATTCCTCTATATTTAAACACAGCGCGGGCTCTCTACGTACTTGTACATTCCGCACCGCCTCCAGGGGACCTCCGCGAGCTTTCCTCCGTGATCGCTGGGGCTCTGCGCGTGCCAGGCTCCTCAGCCCCCTCCTCCAGACGCCCGGGGTGGAGTGGGCGGAGGCGGCAACCTCCGCGATCCGCCAGCGTGGCTGGGAAGAGTCGATCCCGTGGGAGTGCCATCCGGCGGAGATAGAGACCTCCGCCCGATCACGGGGCGGGGTCCGTAGGTTGCTCGCTTCACGAAAAGGCACAACAACAAAAACTCGATCGTTAGTGTAGGCCTCGCGCGTGTTTTCTTCGCCGTGATCACCTCCGCTCGGGCCGGCTGGGATCCGTATCCCAACATCCCCCCCCCTTGAGGGCGAACGGTTCGGCGGAAGCGTGCCTTCGCTCTCAATAATCTGAGGCGTTGGCGGAGGTGTTGAGGGTTCCCCCCCACAGGGCGATTTCTCGCGGGGACCTTCGTGGAGAATTTGAAGCGTCGGGGTCACAACGGACAGAAAGGCGCGCCCCTCGAGGCCGAGGTGACCGTTTTACGCCCGTTGGTCATGACGGTGCGTCTTGGGATGCGAGAAGAAGTACACGGACGGCTATAAAGGCGGCTCCCCCGGGCGGAGGGGTACCCCGCCATTGCTTGCGCTGTCTTTTGCCCCCTGCTTCCTTGTGCACCCTTGCTTTCGCCCCTCTCGCGCATTCGCATCTCTCCTTTGCCTTAGCGGTTCGCTTAGTTGTATGCGCGCTTGCTCTAGGTAAGCAGCGTAAGGGGGCGGTTCTCCGTCGTGATTTCTTTGGGCCATACGGAGCTCCTCCCCTATCGTTTGAGCGGTTTGCTCGTCTTTACAAGGAGTGTATGTTGGACGCTGCCCGTGCTCAAGACTGAAGACAACCTCTCCGACGTCGAAGCATCCGTTGGCGATCTCATGGCGCGCGAAGATGTCGATGCCACATATGAGCTGGGTCCGTCGAAGATGACCCAAGGGATGCTAGACGAGCTCCGCTAAAAGGGTTTCATTCGTGCTGACTACGAGGTGAAGCTTCCCCAAGGGGAGATGGTGCCCGAGCTGCCGGAGCCACAGAAGCATTGGTGGATCGTTTTCAAGGATTTCTTCACATGTGGCCTCCGCCTGCCCTACTGCTCCTTCATGCGGACAGTCGTGGAGTCCTTCGACGTCCAGATCCACCAGCTCACCCCCCACGCATTTCTTGCCTTGGCGAAATTTGTGTGGGCCTGTGAGTCCTACGGTGGGGAGGCGGAGATTAATACCTTCGTCAGTTATTATGAGCTGCATAAGCAGCCGAAGTCCCGGAAGATGCCTGACGGGAGCGAGAAGAAGCTGCAGTTTGGCTGCTGCACTTTCAGTCCTAGGCGCCACCAAGGCGAAGAGAAGGCGGAGATCTCCTACGCCAGAAGAATAAGTGGGAGCCTGGGTGGATGGACTATTGGTTTTGGTTCTATGCCAAGTCTACCCGGACGGAGCGGACGATTGATGGGGTTGACGTGAGCCGGTACCCGTTCGCGTCGAAGCTTATTCCCGTCGACAACGTCGCTCGGCCGGATCCTAATGACAAGGAATCGGAGAAGCGGGAGAAGAGCCGCGAAGCTTTTCTTATGGCATGCCGGTACTCCGCCGGCCGTGACCTGATAGAAGAGCTCTGCGCGTCAAAGTGTTCGCCCTTGAAGCGCGACAAGGAGGGGTTCGAGAATGAGAGGGTTAACCTCCCCGTGTTTGGGGAGCCGGAGATGGTCCCGTGCCCGCGCCTCGGTCTCCAACTACCCGAGGGCGTGAGTGCGGACGCCTTCTTGATGACTGTGGAGATGGAGGCTGGAGATCTTGGGTCCCATCACCATGAAGGAGTTTCTTGCGCGGAGGTCTCAGGCGGGGAACATGCCTCGCCTGAATCACGTTCTGGAAGAGATGGGGGTCGTGTATGGCCCTCATAAGGTTCCCGGGAAGGTACTCGCGGACATCGAGCGTCGCGAGACTGAGGAGGCTGCTAAGCTGGAGAAGGCGGCCTCCGCGTTGCCCGTGCAAGCCGAGAAGAGGAAGGCGCCTCCTGTGACTCGGGAGAAGAGCAAGAAGAGCCGGACGCAGGAGGGGGCCTCCTCCCGGGTCGCTGCGGCCTCAGTCGCCGCAACGGCGAAGGAGGAGGCTAAGAAGAAGAAGAAACAGCTGGCCCAAAATCCGGGTCAGAAGCAGGTTGTGCGGAGGGGTAGTCCTCCGAAGCCTGCGGTCGCCGAGACGGTTGGTGCTTTGTTGACACCTCCGCTCCTGCACCTCTTGCCAACGAGGAGGTCCTTGTTGGCGGAGGTGGGATTGGTTCGGTCTGCGGGAGGGGCCCGTCTCCCCAACCGTTGCTTTGCCACCTGGAAAGGCCTTCGACGGCGAGGAGGCTTCATCGGTGGTGTCGAAGGTTATGGCTAATCCTCTTGATGGCTTCCCTTGCTCGAGTGGTAGCTCCGCCAGCTCGCAGGATGAGGTTCATGGGCGGAGCCGGTCTGCGACGAAGTCAACGGGGGAGGCTTCTGGGCGGGAGGTACGAGTTGATTCCGCTTAGGAAGATTCGTTTGTGCCTCCGGCTGGTATTAGCATCACATATCCCTGGATGCAGGAGCTCCGCACCGCACATCGTGCCTCCAAGGGGATTGACACGGAGGCCGAGAGCTCTGGGGCGCGGATGGTGAAGGCTGCGGAGGTGCTTGAGGAGTTGCGCACCAATGCTGGCTCAACCCGTGGTGTCGTTGGAGGTTAGCTTGATGACAACATATCTTATTTGCACTTTTATGTTTGGTTTTCTAAGAGATTTGTTGTTTTAGATGTTGGCGAAGCTGCTGTTCTCGGGTCCCCCCAAGTTCTTTGCTTGAGGCGACTTGAGTAAGTGTTTTTTTGATTTTTTTTTTCTTGTTTCGCTTGGTTCGGGCCGAACGCGAACTTGCTTATTCTTCTAATTAGACACTATTCGTAAATATTTTTCAGAGGGGGACGTTTATGAAGTTTTCAACAAGGCTGTGGATCAAAGTCTCTCGGTGCGGAGATATTCCTGTTTTTTACTGGTTACCATTTATTTTGTTGGCGAAGGTCTAACTGTGCATTTTTTGCAGATGACCACCAGTCTTGAGTGCGTTCGCGCTCGGGTTCATGAGGAACTTGTTGCGCGTGACAAGAATCTGGTTGATCGAGAGCGAAGGCTTACGCCAAGTCCGAAGAGAAGACTTCCTTGGAAAAGTTGATTTCGAGGAGCGGGAGCTTCGCTCAAGGGAAGCGCGGGCGGCGAAGGAGGCGCAGAATTTGCCGCCACCCGCGGCGGAGAGTGCTGAAAGCTCTGCGTGGCGTGGAGGCGGCTTCGAGGAGGCCAACGCCAGCCTCGCCTCATCGCGCGCCCAAGTTTCGGAGAAGCAAAGGCAGTTGGACGGGATCTATGCTTCTTGTACTTCCGTCGCGCGGTCATATGCGGAGGCTATCACGTCCTTTGGCGCGGTGGTCACTCCGTTTCCTACGGAAGGCAGCAGCGCGGGTGTGCTGGCGTGGATGGCAAAAAATTTTGCCAAACTTCCTGGGGTGCTGCAGGGGGTTTCTGACTTCGGTGCCCGGGCAGCGGCGACTAGCATCGTTCGTATCCTGTCTACTAAAGGTTGTGAGGACGTTTCCCGGCTCCGTGTGAAGGAAACGCATCAGCCTTCGGGCCTGGCGGAGCTTGGAAGCGGCGCCATGAAGTTCCTGGGCTCTTTTATGAAAAAATTTTGGACTGTCCACGGGCGCACGGAGGCCGCATCTCTTGCTCGCTCTCTTCTTCCGGTTAGTTCTTTGCTCTTTGCCTCCTGTGTTACCGTAGCTTTGCGCCTTCGCCTTGTTTTATTGTTGGTTCTAATGTCTTGTGTTTTGTGCAGACTGGTCCTCAAGCCGATGTTGTTGAGCCTCGTGTGATCGCGGAGGATGGAGCTCCCATGGATGCACCCCCGCCGGCTGCTCAGGAGACGGAGGGAACAAGGTCTCCGAATGTCGATGACGCGGAGGTGTAGAGGACTAGGAGTTCTTTGTACTTTTTGGTTTTGTGTGGATGTCCGTCTCCGCTTGTAAAGTACTGGGGGTATTGTTTAAATGGAAATCTAATGTTTCGTTTTAATCAATGATTTCCTGCGCAGGTTCCTGATGAGGTGCCTGCGCAGGAAGTGGATCCCTTGTGTTTTTATCGGGATGGCGTTTACGTTGACGGAGGTCTCTGGTTACTTTGGAAAGAAACCTTCGACATCCCTAGGGTAGATGACATGTATGAAGACGTTTTGTTCGATCTAGGAGATGCTCGAATGGCCTTTACAAACGATGTAGTTTGGGAGGGGCCTCCGCCTGGGTCTGTCTAGGCTTTAATTGCTAGAGCACAACTGTGTAATGATACAGTTTTTTTATCAATAAAGCGATGTTTGTTAGATTACTTTGGATTGCCTGATTTGGTTACATAGCCTTCGCTTGTGGATTTGACAGCGGAGGATAGTCACTTGTTTGCGGCACCAATTCGCTCCCTTCCACCGCGAAGTACCCGCGTGGAACAACGCTTTGTCTTGCGTTAGACCTCCGCTACCCGTGTGGGAAGCGTTTCTTGTCGCTCCACTTCACGGGTCTTCGGCAAGGATCTCGCATTTGGATGCTTTATAGGATTTTGAAGCTTCGGGGGGATGTTACGAATTCTTACGCGGTTTCCCCCGAAATTGTCCAAGTGCCGGGATCATTACGAGTTCTTACACGGTTTCTTCTTACTCATGGTTATATTTGGCGGAGGTTGACATTTGCACTCATCTGCTGTTTCTAAATTCCCCCGTGTCGTTTTTCTTTTGGGGTTGTAGACTGTCATGTGGGGAGGCTAAGCTCATTTTATAGGGCTTGGATCATTAAGAGGACTTATTGATGTTGTCCTTTGGTAGGTGTGTTAGGTGGACTTGGTTAGTATATATCTCACTGTTTCCCCCACCCCCCTTGGTTATCTCCGGTATGATGGGTCAGTCTAGCAGTGGCTTAGTATCCAGAGTATTGATACCGCGTGAGGATTCATATTTGATGGTCTAGGCTGTGTACTTGGTTGTCCTCCTATTCGTTGGCTGGAAGCTCAGACTAGGACAGGCACGGAGCTATTAACTCTTGCCCATGTGCTATCAATTCTTGGCGGTGAGCTCTGGTGGTTTCGATGGCTACTTGGTCTGTTCTAGGGCTTTGCTGCTTGAGTCGGACCTCCGCTAGGGCGACTTCAAGTCTATTTTGTGCCCACCCGTCGGAGGTCGGCTTGGATGAAGGGGTCCTATGGTGGTCTGCTAGCTGTATGAGAGGACGCGTTGACGCTAGCGGAGGCTCCCTTATGCGCGCGGAGTGAAGCTGTTGCCTAGCGTGGTGGTGTAGCTCATCTCCTTTGTCTTGCCGTGTGCGTGCTACACATCGTACCATCTTCTCGCGAAGATGTTTGTAGCTTCGATAGTACAATGTCGAGCACCTGTGTAATTTGTGAATGTAATAACAAAATAGAAGTGTCATGAATACATTGATGCTTTTGTGTTCACCCTCCTTATTCCCTTTGTTGGCGGAGGTGTTGCCGATGCCCGAGGCGACGATGGTCTTTTTCAGCTTTTTATTTTTGACACATGCCGTTGTGTCACCTCGATGCCTACGCTTCGGGTAGGACTTTTTCGAGGATTTTTGGGACCGTTTTGTTGGTCTTTGGAGGTCATTTTTAGGTTAGAACCTCCGCGTTCTATCCGTAAAATGTCCTCTCGAGCATTTTTTCACTTTTTTATCGAATTACGGATCTGTGTTGCTAGTCACTTTCGACTTTTGATTTTCTTTTCTCGCTTTGGGGAAATTTCCTCTTTATATTTCAGAGGATTTTACATTAGTCTCGCCTCATTAAAAAAAACCTCACCTCCGCTAGGAGTTCCCCCCGTGAGGAAAAGAGTGTGAAACTTTGATTGAAAAATCAGTAAATTCTCTTTGCTACTTGCGCGGAAAGGTAAAATGGTAGGTAGCCTCCGCTTATACTTTGCGGGTTGCGGCTTTACACGTAGTACTTGCGGAGGTTGTCGACATTCCGAGGTATGATCGGAGGTTTTGCCCTCACCATCGGTCAAGCGGAAGGCTCCTTGCCTTGTTCTTCGCTTTTTGAGATGAATGGGCCCTCCCATTTTGCTTGTAGTTTTCCTATGGTTGAAGCATTTGGTTTTCTCCCCGAGCACCGTGTCTCCGTCCTCAATGTTCTTCTTGCGGACCTTGTTGTTCCTCCATTTTTGGTCTCGGCTTGGTATTTTTGTATGTTCTCTACGGCTTCCAAATTTTGTGTGCTCCAGCGTTTCTTTTGGCGTACTCTTCATCTTCTCGCCATCTTACGCCTTATGACCGCGGAGGCTTTTCGTGTTTCAGTTCCTCCGGGAGCATTGCCTCCTCTCCATACATGAGCTTGAATGGAGTGAACCCGGTTGCACGCGAAGATGTTGTGTTATGGGACCAGATTACCTTTGGTAATTCGTCTGCCCATTTTCCTTTGCGGAGAATATTATTCCATTTGCTCTTTCGACTGCTCCGTTGGATTCTGGGTGGTAAACCGACGCAAAAGCTATCTTTATTCCCATTTGAGAGCAGAATTCTCCGAACTTATCTGAATCGAATTGCTTGCCGTTGTCGGCAAGTTACCATTCTTGGCACTCGAATCTGCAGATTATGTTTTGCCAATAGAACTTGGTGATTGATTCTGAGGTGATCTTCGCCAGGGGTTTAGCCTCTATCCACCTGGTGAAGTATTCGACGGCTACCACTGCGAATTTGTTTCCTCCTTGTGCTGTTGGTAATGGACCGACAATGTCTATTCCCCATCTCTGCAGTGGCCAAGTCGGAGGTATTAACTGTGTTTCAGCTGAAGGGCTTTTCTGGTGGGGTGCGAAGTTTTGGCAAGCTTCGCAGGTTTTGACGATTTGTTGTGCGTCCTTTATATGTGTGGGCCAGTAGAAACCTTGACGGATGGCCTTTGCTGATAGTGCTCTTGGTCCGATGTGAGATCCGCAGATACCGGCATGTATTTCTTTGAGTAGCTCTAGACCTTCGCTTTGTGGGATGCATTTGAGCATTGGCTGGACCAGCCCTCTTTTGAAGAGTTGGCCATCGATGAGGGTGTAATTTCTCGCTCGTGCCTCCGTTCTGACGGCCTCCGCCTCGTCTTCAGGATAGCTTACGTTGTTGAGGTTGTCAACTATTACCTGTCTCCAGTCTTCGCCTTCTACTAGCATGACTGTCTTGAATGCTTTTTTCAGAGTTTCTGTTGCCGGTTTGTATGCCACGTTATAGACGGTGTCATGGGGCATGCGGAGGTTGTTTGCTGCCGCTTTAGCTAGGGCGTCTGCTTCACTGTTCTGCTCTCGTGGGATGAACTTGACTGTGAAGCCCTGGAATCTTCGTTCCATTGCTCTGACCACCGCGAGGTAGTTCATGAGTTCTGGTTCTCTGGCCATGCACTCTTTTTCCCCTTGGCCTGCTACTAGCATTGAGTCTGTTCTGACTTCGACCAGTTTTGCTCCGTAGGCCTTCGCTTTTGTGAGTCCTAGTATGAGCCCTTCATACTCGGCTGTGTTGTTTGTCTGGGTGCATTCTAGTCGTGTGGCGAAGTATGACTTTACGCCTAGGGGTGACATTATGACCGCGGATGCTCCTGCCCCGTGTCTGCCCCAAGCTCCGTCTGTATAGACCGGCCCATAGCTACGAGTAATCATTTTACATGTTTTTGCTTGTGTGGTGTCCATTCTGCTACAAAGTCCGCTAGCACTTGGGATCGTATTGCAGACCTGTTAACAAATGTTATCTCAAATTGGGATAGCTCCGCTGCCCATTTGCTGATCCTGCCCGAGGTTTCCTTGTTTCTTAAGACCTCCACTAGTGGCTGCGAGGTAGGTACTATCACTTTGTATGAGTGGAAGTAGTGCTTGAGTTTTTCGGATGCGATCAAGAGGGCGTATGCTATTTTTTTCTACGTGTGTAGTTGATCTTGGCTTGACTGCGCCTCCGAGACATAGTATCTTTGGAAGTTGGGTGAGATGGTTATTTTCGACCTTCTCTTGTATCGCCGCCGCCCTTCTTGTTGGCGTAATGTCGATGCCGCGGAGGTATAGAAGTAAAGGTTTCTCTTTGTCGGGCACTGTCACTGTTAGCTGTTCTTGCAAATATTCTTTGAGCTTTGCGAAGGCCTCCGCTTGCTCTTCCCCCCATTTTATGTTTCCTCCCCCTTAAGGCTTGGAAAAATGGGAGGCTTTTTTTTTTTGGAGATTTGGAGATGAATTGCTCGTAGCCGCAATTCTGCCTGTTAACTTTTGAACTTCTCTTTTTGTCTTTGGCTCCGCCATGTCTCTGATTGCCTTTGTCTTTTCTGGGTTGGCTTTGACCCCTTCGGAGCTGACGATATATCCGAGAACCTTTGCTTTGGTTACCCCGAAGACACATTTTCGGGGGTTAAATTTGAGGCCCGACTTTTTCAAGTTCGCGAAGGTTTCCTACAGGTCGGGGATGTGGTCTTGCTCTTTCTTGCTCATGACTATGAGATCGTCTACATACGCAATCATGTTTTTGAGTAGCTGCCCCATCAGGACTTTGCCCGTCATTCTGGCGAAGGTTGCGCCCGGCGTTTTTCGAGCCTTCTCGCATTCCCGACGGCAAGTATGTCCCGAATGGTGTGGTGAAGCTGGTTTTTTCTTCATCTTCTTTTCTTAGCCATATTTGGTGATATCCCGAATAATGATCCAACGGCGAGAACCTTTGACATCCTGCCGCCTTTATCAACAGATGTGTCTATCCTTGGTAGGGGGTAATTGTCCTTTTTGGTTGCTTTGTTGAGGTCTGTGAAGTCTATGCACATTCTCATTTTTCCGGAGGTCTTTTTTGGAACCAAGACAACATTTGCCAGCCAGTCAGTGTACTTAACTTCTCTAATTACTTTGGCATCAAGCAGTCTCTGGACCTCCGCTTGAGCTGCTAGTATTCTGTCCTCTGACATTTTCCTCTGTCGCTGCTTCTTCGGCCTTGTTCTTGGGTTGATATCTAGGACATGTTCGATGGTGTCTCTATCAACCCCTCTGGAGGGGTCTTTGCGACCGGGCAAAGATTTCCTTATTTTTGATAAGGAGCTCGGCCCGTTCCTTCTCTTCCTGTTCGGGTAGATCTCGCATTGATTGTGACTGTGTGATCAGGATCGTCATCTATTCTTATCTTTTTGACTTTCTCTTGGCCCTTGGCGCTTGTTTGCTCTTTTTTCATGTCTGGCGGTTCTGGGCCTTCGCTTTCCGTTTGTACTGAATTAACGTTTCTGTGAGCCCGGTATATGGCCTTTTCTATGTTTCTGGCTTCTTTCTGGCTCCCGTATACGGTGATGATCCCGTGGAGCGCTGGGATTTTCATACACAAGTAGCCCATATGTATGGCGGCGTTGAATTTGTTTGTGAATCCTCTGCCGAATATTGCATTGTATGGGGAGTAAACGTCGACGATGTCGAAGGTTATGTACTCCGTTCTGACGCTTTTTCCAACTGCGAAGGATACCGGCAAAGTTATCTTTCCCAACGCCTGCACTTGCCTTCCGCCGAATCCTATGAGTGGCGAGTCGATGGTCGTAGCTGATTTTCGTTGAACATCATCTTGTCAAAGGCGTTGGCGAAGATGATGTCCGCGGAGCTTCCTCGTGTCCACAGTACTTTTTTCATTTCCCATGTTGCCACATTTGTTTCTATCACCATGGCGTCAACATGCGGATAACTTTCCAGTTTAAGGTCTGTTTCTGAGAAGGTTATGGGGGTCTTCGACCACTCTCCGAATCTGATTGCGGGCTGAACCGCTACATTGTTGACCAAGCGGAGGTGGTCTCTTTTCTGTTTTTTGGTCTCATACTCTATTGATGAACCTCCGGCGATTGGCATTATGGTTCCAATGGAAGGTAGGGGAGTATGGGGGTTGTATTGATTTTCTAGGCTTGGCTCGTTTTTCATGGGAGCGCTGGGTGGGGGTCCTTGCGGAGGTGGTGGTAAATTCTGGTTTGAAACCTGGTTGACGGGCTGCCTATTTGTATGTTGAGGTTGCCCTGTCTCGACATAAGTTAGGTGCTGCCTTGGGTTTGAGTAAGACATGCTCGACTCGGACGAATAATTCTGGGCTGGTGGTGGAGGCGAAGGTCTCCATGCTGGTAGGAAACTGGGGTAGTAAGCGTTTGCTAATGTGGAAGGGTGTACTTGGTTTGATGTGAGGGAGGGATAGACGGGCAAGATTCCGATGTTGGCTCACGGGCTTGCGGAGGCTCCGAGCGTGTGTAGGTGTAGGCGTTGTTGACTTCCCTCGTTGGTTGTGGGGGTTGGTTTGCGGGGGGCTGATTGGTTAGTCCCTTGAGTGCCTTATCTCTTTCTTGCTGAATTACTGGGCAGTCTCTTGTATAGTGACCTTTCTCTTCGCCATGTATGGCGCAGAATTGCTTTCTTGGCCTTCTGTTCCAGTTTTTCTGGGGCCCCTTTTCCTGGTATGGTTTCTGATTATCGGGTGGCCTTGCATGCTCCCTGAGCATTGCGTTGCTGATTGGGCTCCGCTGTCTGATTCATGGTTAGTACTTGCTGCCCCTGGGCCTGTTTGGGTTGTTGCTGCGGAGGTTCCGACTGCTGGTTCCTCTTATTACCCTTGGCCTGCTGCCTGTCCATATTTTGCTCCTCTAGCCTCTTCCGGAAATCCTCGTCTGATCGGATCCATATTTCAAATTTTTCACATAATTCTTGTATCGTTCTTGGCTTGTTTCGCGCTAGCTCTCCTGCGAATGGCCCCAAGCAGAGCCCCCTGATGGCTGCATCTATCGCTACCTGGTCCGGGACATCGGGGGCCTTCGCTTTGAGCTGCAGGAACCTTTAGAAGTAGTCCTTCAATGGCTCATTCTGGCCTTGCTTGCACTGGAACAGGTCCATGGAGGTGAGTGACTGCACGACCAATCCTTTGAAATTTTCTAAGATCTTGTCGCGGAGGTTTTCCCACGAGTATATGGTACTGGGTTTCAGCATGGAGTACCAAGCTAAAGCGTCTCCTTCAGCGGCGATTATGAAAGCCTTCGCCAACACCGCGTTGTTGCCACCAGCCGAGGCTACTGCTGCCTCATAACTCATAATGAACTGATGTGGGTCTGTTTTCCCGTTGAACCTTGGGAGCTGGGTGGGCTTGTACCTGGTCGGCCATGGTGTCCGCTGTATTCCTTCTGATAACGGAGACTTGGGATCGAAAGGTCTTCGATCCTGTGGGACATCATGGATGATCAGTGGGTTGGGCGAAACTTCTGGGTCGATGTTCATCGCCATGTGACTCGATATGGGGATAGATGGGATGATCAGCGGCGGTTGGGTTGGCGGAGGTTGACTGATGAACTGCATGCTCTGAATCTCCGCTTGCAGGAGCGCTATCTCGCCGCGATCTCCACCGCTGCTTGGCAAGGCGACGCCCGTGCTTTGAGGATATCCGCGTAGGCAGCGGCCGCTTTATCCCTTTCCTGCTGTAGCCTTTGGAGTGAGGACTGTAGCTGGCGCAATTCCTGCGTCTGGGCGGAGGTCCCATCCCCGGGCTCAGTCGTCTCCTCACCACCTGCTACTTCCTCCTCCTGTTGTTCCTCATCAAGCGGAGGGTCCTCCCCCGCCGTTGCGTAGGTACTCCTCGTGCTACGCTTGGGTCGGGTGTTCTTTGGTGGGGCCTTTGTTTTCGTGGTAGTCCTCTTCCTCTTCTGTGGAGCCATGGTTTTTCTGTCTCGGCCCCACGGTGGGCGCCAATGTTGAGCTAGGGGTTCTCAACACGGTGTGAAACCTCCGCTCAGGCGGTGCCCTGAGGGGGACTGTGAGGGGTGATGTACTGAAGGACTAGGAAGAATAATAATTGTCCATAAATGGTATTCACCAACCTCTCGAATAGGGGAGGACTCCTCCCTATTTATAGTTTTACAATTGCTGGGGGACACAAGATTACAAGTCTGCCCTCCAATATTCTCGGCATATTCCTCTATATTTAAACACAGCGCGGGCTCTCTACGTACTTGTACATTCCGCACCGCCTCTCTCCCACTGGGCCCGTCTCGCCGACTCTGGACCCACTCCAGGGGACCTCCGCGAGCTTTCCTCCGTGATCGCTGGGGCTCTGCGCGTGCCAGGCTCCTCAACCCCCTCCTCCAGACGCCCGGGGTGGAGTGGGCGGAGGCGGCAACCTCCGCGATCCGCCAGCGTGGCTGGGAAGACTCGATCCCGTGGGAGTGCCGTCCGGCGGAGATAGAGACCTCCGCCGATCCTAGGGGCGGGGGTCCGTAGGTTGCTCGCTTCACCTGAAAAGGCACAACAACATAAACTCGATCGTTAGTGTAGGCCTCCGCGCGTGTTTTCTTCCGCCGCGATCACCTCCGCTCGGGCCGCTGGGATCCGTATCCCAACACCTAGAAAGCACCGCCACCACAATCCTAGGAGGACACCAGTGATCTCCTCCAGTGGCGGCGATGAAAGTAGCAAGGAGAATGAGTGGGTTGACGGCGGTGGCTCATGCCTCCAACTAAGTTGCCCATGCGAGGGGGGCAAGGTTTCAAATTTGGCTATAGCTGTTTGGATAGGACTTAATTAGCTAAATTTTTTAAGTACAATTTAGTTAGTTGCCGCTTTAGCCGGCTATTTACTGTTTTAGGTGATAGATCGCTAAATGACTTAACTAATGATTTAAAACACTATGTATAGCATAGGCATTTACAACAGTAGCAATCAATGTCAACTCAAGCACCGGGAACCTTCCCATGGTTGTGGCTAGGAGGGTACCGAAGAACATGCCGAGCATTTGGAGTATCTGCATAAGTTTTTATGATCACCGAAGAACATGGTGCCATGAGTCAACCACCGAAGAAAGTGGCATCTTTTGATGTTTTTGCATAAGGTTTATTGGGCACAGGAGAAGGGCTCAATGGTCAGCAATGGCTAGCTGAGTGTGGTGTCGGTGTTTTGATCTAACACCAACGAGTAATCGAATGCCTAGGCGTCTAGCTTAGATAGTGATGCAAAAAAGGACGCAACGGTTTGTCCTGGTTCGGCCGGTCCCTACGCCCAAAAGTGAGCGTGTGGCTTGTGGATTTATTTGAGTTTGTAGTCGGGTGTACAAATGGTTGACTGAATGAGAAGTTCCCAAGACTCTGATGCGGGCATGTGTGGTTTTTGTGTGTCTATGTTTTACAAGGGAAGTATGCCTCCCCTTTTATGGCCGAAGGGGAGAGCAAGGTTATATGTTGGGAATCATGGAGAAGAAGGAAGGAGGAACGAATAAAGGAAAGAGAAAGAAAAACAAAAGGAAGGGGTGGTCAACAGTTTCTCCTCCTTGCGCTCGTACTCCAGGTCGTGACGTTATGGTGGCAGCGAGGACGATGGTACAACGCTGAGCCACTGTTCCCCGTCTTGGCC
Organism: Hyparrhenia diplandra; assembly: GCA_015847255.1. NCBI lineage: Eukaryota > Viridiplantae > Streptophyta > Magnoliopsida > Poales > Poaceae > Hyparrhenia > Hyparrhenia diplandra. Next base: position 50,037 of record JADLZK010013011.1, read on the forward strand.
AACCAATTGGGGCACGACCTCCCCCCTATTCTAGGGGAAACAGGCGACCCGATGGAATGGCTTGATGTTGGTCGTAGGTGGGTCAGATAGCGTAGCGGCAGCCTATGTCGTGCCCGGGGTCTTGATTCGCTGCCGTTCAATCCTGTCAGGGTTGTTGGATTTGACACCGATCAGATCCAACACACTCGCTACATACGGGGTAGTTGAGAAGGATAAGAAAACACTAGGGCACGTCTATGCCTTCGCATGTTGAACGGGCAAAGGTGAGAGGGACGCCCGAGGGTCCATCCGGCTCGGGCAGAGCGGAATTATCTTGAAGGGGAACGGATTGGTCTAGGCCCAAGTCTTGAGGGTCGGGTGAGCCGTGGACCCTTTCTTTCGGTCAGGCGAGGCAAAATGTCCCTTTGAAGGGTCGGCTCTTCTTGCCGCCATTGTTATCCTTCGGTGGGATTGTTGTTGGCCCTCACTTAACCTTGATCTTCAGGTACCATGCTATTCATATCCGACACGTGGCAGACATGAGAGAAATCTGGTGGCATCAATGGTCCTTCTGGGTAGTCTACATAACATTGTAGCTTTGTGCAATGGCTATATTTCGTGGGGGCTATAAATGCCCCAAGCCTACTATTTGGTGTGTAATGGACGGAGCTCAAGTAAGTTGTTCTCGCCATCAAAATGCTTAAAGATTACATAAATGATTAGTTTTTTAGGGAATTACATAAGTGAGTGGTTTAATTGCTTTGCAAACTGCTTAGATTAGTTAGACACCGCTTTAGCTCTTGCATTATCTTTTGCTGTTACATCAGCCGCCGTGAGACGAACATAAAAATGCTTTGTTGGTGCACGGTCTTAGCATGTATTTATCCTTCCGACCTAGCTGGTGCAGGGTCAACTAATGAACAAGCTGTGATCTGAGATGATCCGGATCTGCCAACTCACGATCCTGGAACACCCTTCCGATCCATTTCACTTGTGTTGCCCAGGATCATCGACGCTCCAGATCACTCGGGATGGCCATTGGACGCTTCTCTTTGAATCCCAAGCCAAGGATGGTTGGCTCGTGCAAGGCGTGCACTGACAGCATAAATGTGATATAGAAGATCTCATATCTGACGTTGGGAATACACTACCTAGTACAGTACTACCGGTTCCATTACTTTGCTTCAAACAAAGCGGGTGACAAGCTGTACCAAATAGTTGGCAGTTGGCACGTCCATTCATTCGATTTCCCACTAGGCCACTACCCAAATTATGCGATGATGTAGAGAACAGGTTTGCGCACTACCTAAAGGTGGCTAGTGCAATCATAATCTCCTGAATGCCTTTAAGTATATTTTATATATATATATATATCCTAGGTTCCTGGACACTCTCGCATTAGTAAGCTCAACTGAGTTGCCTGCAAAACATCCAGACCAGAAGCATCGATCGAGCTCGATCGCTTGGCAGAAATGGCCGCCAAAGGAGGTGAGCTAAAGCTGCTGGGCGTATGGGACAGCCCGTACGTCAACAGGGTCCAAATCGTGCTCAACCTTAAGGGCCTCAGCTACGAGTACGTCGAGGAAGACCTCCTCAACAAGAGCGAGCTCCTTCTCAGTTCCAACCCGGTGCACAAGAAAGTTCCCGTGCTCATCCACGACGGCAAGCCGATCGCCGAGTCGCAGGTCATTGTTGAGTACCTCGACGAGGTCTTCGCCGGAACGGGCCCGTCGGTCCTCCCCGCCGACCCCTACGGCCGCGCCACCGCCCGCTTCTGGGCCGCCTTCGTCGACGATAAGGTACACGCACGCCAAACGTCATCTTGATTCTTGAAAGCTGCAACAAACATCACACATTCTGCAACAAACATCGCTTTTTGTCTTGGGCGTACGAAGGTTGGTTCTCCATGGCACACGATCCTGTTCGCGAGAGAGGCCCGAGAAGAAGGCGGATGCGGCGGCGCGGATCATTGCGGCGCTGGAGACGCTGGAGGGCGCGTTCAGGGACTGCTCCGGCGGGAAGGACTACTTCGGCGGCGACAGCGTCGGGTTCGTGGACGTGGTGCTGGGCAGCTACCTGGGGTGGTTCAAGGTGTTCGAGAAGATGGTCGGCGTCAGGGTCCTCGACGCGGCGAGGACGCCGCTCCTGGCCGCATGGGGGAGCGGTTCGCCGCCGGGGAAGCGGCCAAGGACGTCCTGCCGGACGACGTCGACAAGGTGCTCGAGTTCCTGCAGCAGTTTCTGGATTAGATGGGCGCCACCTTGTGCTCCAGTGTGACAGTGTCGACGTTTGCTTTGGTCATTTTTAGAGTGCTGTTATTGTTAATGGGCCGTCGAATGTTTCCCAGTTGATTTTATAGAGAGATAGGGCCTGATTTTACAAGATCAAGCTGAATTATTCAGGGGCAAGCTGAATTATTCCAGATTCTAGACCGAAACCAGCAGTAATTTAAATAAAACCATGAACTGTTTCATTCAGCAGTAATTGGCTATGAAAACCATTAACAATAAGATTATTAAACAATTCTAGAACCATGGGGGTCTTCCATCACGCCATCCTTTTTTTTATTTCAAAAACAAATCTAAAACACTATATAAGATTATTAAACACCCAAAATTATCTTGAAGCCACCACAAAAAATCATGAAAAATTAAAGAAATGTTTTCCTATAAACACTGAAATTAAAATATTTAATAATTTGTCTAGAAGCTTCTAAAAATTGATTGAACTTTTAAAAAATGAGAAAATATCAAGAAAAATATAGACATTTTTCCAAAATACTACAACTAAAAATTGGCACTACCATGCATGTTGCACTCATATGGTTGCACCTTATGTTTTTATTATGAAAAGTTATCAAAATGTGTTTAGAGTTATTTATGGTGGTCTATTTCAACCCCAAAATTATGAAACCTTATTTTCTACCCCCGTAAACTTTCTAAAACTAGTCAAATAAACAAATTTTTGTTTTGTATTTTTTTACAAAATTTTTTTTTTACATTTTTTCAATATCTTTGTATCTATGTTTTTAATTAGTTGGAATAAACTTATTACTAAAGTAGGAAATATCATATTATATGTTCATTGTGTAGATCTAGTCATGTAAAGTCCAACAAACTAGACTTTCCATTTTTTCTATGATTTTTCAAAGCTTCAGCAAAAATAAATAAAGATAAAACCACCTAAGAGCAACTCAAATAGTTCCCAAAAACCCCTTTCCAAATCCATTTGGTTTTGAAAAAAAAAGGTGAAAAACTCCTCTCCAACTGTTTTCCAAAAACCCTTCTCAATCTATTGGCACTTGGAAAAACACCAGCACTTGTGCGCAAAAATGCAAGTGTGGGAACTACAAGTATCCATCGGCCAATCTAGAGGCGGAAGGGTGTGAATAAAGATGCAATTGAAAAGGGTTAGGATAATTTTGAAATAGTACGGTCTCGATGTAAAATTGACTTCTATATTTTAGAAGCGATTTATTGAAAACTGTTGGAGATGATCTTATTTGTTACTCCTAATACCTTTTTGGAAGTTGGAAAACATCATGTTTTTGGGAAGAAATTGTTAGGTATAGTTGGAGATGCTCTAAGGGGATTTATTTAAATTCAAAGGTTGAAAAATTGGTTTCAAAATTCAAAGGGTGAAAAATATGGTTTCATAGTTTAGGGGTTGGGAACTTTTGTTAGTATTGGGGGACTTTTGTTGTGTTTCTCTAATAAAACGGAGGAGGAATGGAGGATGACGGTGGATTGCATGATGGGAAAATGGAAGAAAAGCATCCACGTAAGACCTTGTTTAGATATGGTTGGATTCACATCAATCCACATGTTTTTGGAACTAAAAACTGAAACTAAATCCACCTAGTCTACATGTGGATTGAGGTGAATCCAACGACGTCCAAACTAACTAGGAGTCCTAGGCGTACAAAAAAAGATATGGTCGTGCCTTATGTTCCATGTAAGAATAGGAGTCGGTATGTACAGAACTGGGTGAGTGAAGTTCCCCTCCCACCAAAGAAACTGAGATTGAGTGAAAGCTGAAATTAGTAGTGGTTTTAGAAAACTGTTGATTGGGGAAGTTATCAAAAGCTACTAGTCTCATTGATGAGCCGGAAATTATTGGGCAAACAGTACTTTATCTCGATTGGCTGGAAGAAGCAACAATGACATGGAGACACGTACCGGTTGGTGATACAGATCAGAGATGGTGCAATGGAAGTTGTCGAGCCTATGTTGTGCAGCAGGTCATTGGGTGCGTCATCGTTTGAAGAAATTATTTTAAGCAAATGTCTTTCAAAAAGTGAGTAGCCCGTTTCAGATTAACCAGCAGACACAGAGAGTAAATGGGCAACACCAATGGGCAATGGAGTAGATTAGTAGAGAGCTAGAAGCTACCCCACAAACTATAGTCGGAAAAGGGCAGGGGAGCATCTAGTCAAAGAAAGAACATCGCAGCACTACTTTTCAAAAACAAAAACCCAAAGGAGATGGTTAGTTGGTAAATTTTGCTGCTACTTTTCTCAGGACGAACAAGGCATGGCTGCTATCTGATTTACTGACGACCATGCTGGCGTCACGGATACAGCGTACCTGTATCAGCTGCCTAAAACGACGGACCAGAACGTTCACATCAAGACGGCCAGTCGGCACACGCATACAGCATTCCAATCAAACAAAAAAAAACGCCCCAGATCATATTCTATATAACCCCAAATAACCTGACACGACTACGGCAACAGCACAACAGATTAAAACCACACCCTGAACGCCTGCACTGCACTGTAAACGCCTCTGCAGCTGAACGCCTGCACACGTGCAGGATCTGTGAATGGCTGGAGCCGGCGAGCTGAAGCTGCTGGGCCTGTGGACCAGTCCGTTCGTGATCAGGGTGCGCCTCGCGCTCAACCTCAAGGGCCTGAGCTACGAGTACGTCGAGGAGGACGTCAAGAACAAGAGCCAGCTCCTCCTCGCCTCCAATCCCGTTCACAAGAAGGTGCCCGTGCTCATCCACGACGGCAGGCCCGTCTGCGAGTCGCAGGTCATCGTGCACTACATCGATGAGGTCTTCGGCGCCACCGGCACCACCACCGGCGGCCCTTCGCTTCTCCCCGCCGACCCCAACGAGCGTGCCACCGCCCGCTTCTGGGCCGCGTACGTGGATGACAAGGTCGAGTCTGCATGGCGCACTATGCTGTTCGCCCATGAGACCGACGAGAAGTTGGACGGCGCGGCGCAGGCGGTCGCGGCGCTGGAAACGCTAGAAAGCGCGTTCCAAGCTTGCTCCAAGGGGAAGGGCTACTTCGGCGGAGACAGCGCCGGGTACATGGACATCGTGCTCGGCAGCTACCTGGGCTGGTTCAATGTGTTGGAGAAGATGATCGGCGTCAAAGTCCTTGATGCGGCGAGGACGCCGCTCCTGGCGGCATGGGCGGAGCGGTTCAGCGTGGGCGACGCGGCCAAGGGCATTATGCTGCAGTGGCGAAGCTACATTCCGCTATCAGGGTCGGCTGACACCGATGGTTTTCAGATAGCCTCTTTTACCAATAAATTTTCACCGGCCTGTAACACAAATCATTTCGTTTGTCAGTCCCAAAATAATATGTAGGGAAAAAAAGCTCATCTCCGGGAGTTTGGCATAACTCACTCCAGCTTCCCAAAATCAAAGTTTCAGCTATTTATTTAAATACAGTAAATGAAATAAAATAAAGAAAAATACTTTTTGCAAAATCAACACAGAACTTTCACAAACTAACCAAGCCCATATATGTAGATCCTTTGTCTCTGCGTGTTTAAATAATGACCCTGCAAAAGGTTTTCACTACTTAATTTTTGCCCTCCTTTCAAGATCGAGCAGAGAACCAAGCGGATAGACAGAGAGGAGAGGAAGTGGCCACCACACGCACTGACTCGCCACCCAGGAGCAAATTGTAACGCTGATGAACAGTGTGATTTCCTTTTTTTAATCCATAGCTAAAACTTCTAAATTTCTTTCTCCCTAATACTAACTCCAAATCAGATGTTTCTTTTTTCCTAAAAGTTTCTAAAATCAAGCTCTATTATTTTAATATTGTAAACTATCCTTGTGACTATTTTTAAAAAAAAATTAAAAAAATGCCGACTTGACACCCATTTTTGAAACCCTAAAAGGCTTGAAAAAAAAAAATTCATGAATAGCAAGTTTGAACCATGTATATCTTGACACTATTTTGGTTAGCTTTTCATTTGACAAAGTTTGCATGGTTCAAATTTTGAGTTCAAAAAAAGACAACTATAGAAACCAGTTTTGAAACACTAAATGGCTTCTACTAAAAAAGTCATGAATAGAAAGTTTGCCTTACTCATTAAGATATACAATTCTTATTTTGGTCAACTTTCATTTGATAAACTTTGAGTGGTTCAAGTTTTCAATTTTAAAAAAATGAGAACTTCAAACCAGTTTTACACACTCTAACACTAACACAAACACGCCATAAATGTAGTCTCATACACATACATAAAGTTAGTCTCACACACTAACACAAACACTCCATGCTCAGTAACTAGCTAGCCTGCTGTAACGACTTTCCCCTTAACAACTTTTCGTTCAAAGTATGACAATATGTTTTTGAGCAGGTTCTTTACCACAACGTTGATCCTCTTACGGAACTCTGTGAAGAGCGGCATCTCATTGTAGTTTTTTTTTTGTAAGTTTCAACATCGTCCACGCCATCAACTTCGATAATGTGTTGTTTCCCGGAGACAACCACGTGCTTAGTCTTCTTTTTTTGGTGGAAGCTTAGCGAATGGGTCAAGTAAATACAAAACTTGTACGTGCAACATCTGAAGCGACCACCCAGGGTCATCTTGGTAGCCTAGATTGTCCAAGTTCACGACTGTCAAACCGATCTTGTTCAGTTCGTGTTGTTTGATCCAACGGCATCGGAACAGGGCCACCTGTATACCCATTCCATAGTCAAGTCCCCATATATCATCAATCATGCCAAAGTAATTGATCATTCGCCCCATTCATCGAAAACCTCACATTGTTGTTTTGGTTCCCACATTTACTATCCTTTGTGCAGGTATAGTACGTGTACCCATTAATGTCATAAGCACTCCAAGATGTCACTTGTATTGATGGCCCTCTCGACAACCTACTAATGGTAATAGAATCTATGGTTTCTCCAAGTGGTATGTTCTTGTCCTTCAACCATGAGGTTAGGCTTCGCTTGTGTTTTTTCTTGACCCAATCATCAACGATCATTTCTCTCCTCTGTAATGATAGACATGAGTTCTGAAATGTATAAATCCATCAGTTTTGTGCTCTACAAGACACTGAAATGTGCTTGACTCTCTTCTTTGCACTCATTGTCAACAAACACTTTTCCACCACTTGTGTCATGCCCAGCTAGCCTACCCTTGGGTCGAGAATTGAGAGTACCAATCCCTCTCTATACTTTCAAGCACTCCTGGAAGCACTTGACGAATTCTTCACTACTTAGCCCTCTATCATGGAGCCCTTTGGCTATGCACGATTATACATGTATCAGCTTAGAACTGACTGGTGGTATTTATTAAATGCAAATAGAATACGAAGGATTCCGCAAGCCCACAGAATACCATTGTAGAATTTTACTAGAAGTGTTCCAAGTATCGTTATTTATATTTTATCTTAGGGAAACAATGGGAAAATACTTATTGAATAGAAAGAAGTATCTACTAATCAACATACCATCATAGCTAAAGCAGAGGTCAGAGTAATGATAAGAGTTGTGCAATATGATACTTAGGGAATAGATCACTAAGATAAACAACTAGTTAACTTGAGAGATCAACGAATGAGGTAGATTCCTATGATGCTTATCATATGGTTAAAGTATACCCAACTTAGTTAAGAAAAACTCCTATGCACTTCGGGATGCCGCTTAGACAGGAGAGAACACCACAAGGATATCTCTACTGACGCGACTATAGTGCTACATTTAAGAACATGCTCGATTCGGTATGGACTACAAAGGATAGACGGGGTAAAATCACTCCCTGCTGGTACCATACACTAGTAATAGGGTGTACTCATAGGTAGAGCATCGTGTAGGCACCACGCTTACACAAGACTAGGCTACCTAGCCTAGTCGACAAAGAAGGCTAAGCGCTCTATGAACTAGCACACAAAAGCTATGATAACCTTACCTACCAAGATATATTCAAAGTAAGCATAGCCCGGGGTTCAAGGGTCTTGATTATATAGAGACCATGGATGCACCATAGCCCTCAGATCAAACCGACATTGATCAACGGTGGAGATGCAAACCCTAAGGCGATTGGAAACTGATCTTCAAAACATGCATGACTTGGCCTTTGGGTGGGCTCAGCAGTGCTCATGGAGGGATCGGTCGTGCTCCCTATTGACGGTCGTTAAAGTCAACTTTTAATTATGAAATAATAGACCATTTGGGAACAAGAACAATAGAAGATAGGGTTTTTACTAATGAATTCCACAAGTTTTGTTCCACACTCAGTTTTGCAGGTGAATTCCGGCAAACTGCAAAATACCGAAGAAATAAGAGAAGAAATAGAGAAACAAAAGAAAAGGACTAAATTAGGGCTATTAGTATAAATTGTAGGGGTCTAAAGGACAAAATAAGACAGCTCGCACAGGCCGGGGCCCACATGTTAGGGTGTGGGGCCAGGCGGCCTAACATGGGGGGGTCGTGCGGCCCGCCCTGGTGGATCTAAGCCGTCCAATCAAGTCGGTTTGATTCAAGGGCTGAGATTCATCCTATGGGGCTATATAAGCAAGGGTAGACCTCACCCCTGAAACCCTAATTTAGTACTGAAATTCAACTGATCCGAGTTCCAGAGATCAAGTCTAGAGCCACAAACCCTAGTTCTTCAGAGTATTTCTAGTTCTAGAGAGATTAGCTACATAGTAGTAGATTAGAAGGAGATCCAAGTCTAAGAAGACTTGAACTTCAGATTATGTCAAGGTGTTCTATAGGTAAATTTATATCTCTGATATATTTACTCAAGTTTATCTATGGCATTGTTTTTTATCTTTATTATACTATCCATTGCATTGTTTATTGTTTGCTTTGATATGTCTAGTAGAGTTAGATATTTATTATGGATTGCATATTTAGTATTGTATAGCCCCCATCTTGTAACGTGCAAGATAGGTGTTATAACTTATGTAAGTGTGGTGCTTATATATGTTATATCTGCAAATGCTCGCTATATGCTGAGTCGTGGGATAGATCGTAGGGGTTACAGCCCTATTGAGTCCTCTGTAATCCTCCCTCCGTATATAGTGAATGGTAGGTCGTGTGTCGTGAAGAAGGTGAAGATCTCATTGTTGAATCCTTCCTAGTTGATGGCCCATGGGCATGGTATGAAATAGTAGTGCTAACGATGATAGCTAGATGTTTGCACTAATTAGAGTTTAGCAACAAAGCATGTGATGATAGTTACTCATTAGTAAGTTTTCCTTATATTACCTCATGTGAGTCCTTAGACTATATTTTATCCGCTTGTAGAGCCTTGTTCTATATTTTCTATATTCCTTTATCCTTTATTTTCTGCCTAGTCATATTATTTTATGCCATACTATACTTTCTAGTTGCACAAGATGGAGATGACAACTTGTCTTTACTAGAAGTATAGGTTACCCTTTGACTAGTTTATTAGTGGCAAAGTAATTTTCATATACCAACACCGTTAGGTGTCATTGCTCTTATAGCAACGTTGTTATATTAGTGATGGATTAAAAGGTCAACATTGGCTCGAGTTTGATTTGGCAACAACCATGATAGGAGATGCAACATATCATTGAACTCCGGTCCGACCAGCCATACTTAGCCTTCAGGATGAGTAGCTCAAGCACAAAACGTAGCAATGTCCAAAGGCCGGACAACTCTTTTCAACACCATACATAGTATCCTTTGATGCTTTTTTCACCTCTCTAGGTTTTCTAGACCTTTTTCTCTTTAGTAATATTTATTTATGGTCCATCAGCCCATAGCATTTCCTCAAAATGTTAAAATCAACTACATCTTCCTCATGTTCTCCACAATCATTGTCATCACCAACATCAGCCGTTATTGTCCCTATTACCATCCCCACCAATAGCATCATCCACCACCTTGTTCATTGCCAAAGTGACGATCCATTTGTGCACCATACTCATTTGAGTATTGGGGCATGTGGTCTAGGGTTTTGACATCGTCGTCTTCCTTAACATCATCATCGTCATCAACAACCATTGTTTCACCATGATGAGTCCACATTGTGTAGTCCAAACAAATCCTTGAATAATCAGGTGTGCTCGATGGTAGACACATCTAGAAATGCCATAAGGTTCTTGTAATCATTGCAGGGACAAATAATTGTATCATTATTCTCTATCAACATCGTTGCATTCTTTTCTGCGGCTTCAATAAATTTGTCCACACCTCGTCAGGAAACCTAGCTTGAACCTCGACGAACCATACATCCAAGAGTTTTTGTACTCCATCTTTTAGAATACAACAACCAAATATTAAAATGATATATCATGATTTAAAAAAATAGAAACAAAAGCCATCACATTTGGAGTTATGGTGATAGAGAAAAACTAGTTGTTTTCAAAGAACGGATTAAAAAAAGAGAAATCGCGAACTGTACAAAAAATATAGAGACATACATATTAATTTTAAAGACAACAATTAGCAACAAATATTATTTTACACACTACCTTTTAGCAACAACAAAAAACTAGAACTAGATCTACGTGTGTACATGAAACATACATGAAATCTATGGGGTAATCTCCACTAAAATGGCGGCTAATAAAGGTATAAGCTCATTTCTCTAACTAATGTACACTAATAGCTTAAGGACAGCACGCCAGAGAAAATCCCGATCCTTTTGCACACTTTTTTAGGAGACCAAATCTAACTAGCTAACCGTCGGACCGGACAGCACTTGCAGCAGCTTCCTGACCAAACACGCCTTCTCTCTATCTCGCGTGTCATGCCATACATTCCGATCTAGATCATCTTTTCCTCCAAGCAATCAACACCAGGTGCCAAAGAACAAAAACAAGTGTTTCTTTCCGAAGCACTCGGATTCTATCAAGTGTTTCTCCCCATATGATGAAGACAAGAACATCCATCCACTATTGAAGCATTTATGGTCATGCAAAGTATCAGGTATTTTAAGTCCAATAGGACATCAGAGATGTGCTAGAAATCAAACATTTGTAGAAATTAACAAGGTTTTCTTAGCATGCACAGGCCAAAATCATGAAGAAAGCAGCAAGATTCCAAATATCAATAGCAACAGAACATACCCAAGTATTCACAAGACATCCATGATTGAAGCATTTTTAGAAAAGCCATGATTGAAGCATACATATCGGAGGGATAGAATTTGATTAACAATTCTATCCCCCGGTTTCCTCCCAAGTACTACTTTCCTTCATACAATTCTTTGGTCCAACATATCTTCACATTGCTATTCATCGAGATGTGCTAGAAATTCACATAACAGAGATGAGCTAGAAATTCCACATGATGAGTCTTCATTCATTGCTGTTCAACATAGGAAAGAAGAGTATTAGTGCATATTAGAGCTAGTGGTTCCAAACAATCTAATTATTAGAGCTATAGTGGTTAAAATAATCGACGGACCATTCCAAATTCAAAGGGAGTGGGTCAAATTTTATTGAACCAAGTTAAATTTCTAGCACCACTGAACTCTTATATAGTTGGCCCTCGAAATACAAATTTTTTTATAGAGGATAAATTAACAGACATTGAATCTTATTTTTTGCCCATTATTTACATGTCTTTACACATATCATTTTGGTGCTGCCCTCTTTCAGATGGTTGTCCAACATGCGGAAAAAAAGAAAGAGCATTAGTGCATATTATAGCTATGATGATTGACAATCTTAGGTAATATTAGAGCTATGATGCAAATCGAGATTTGTTAAACCCGAACCTAAATTATACCGAATCTCCCATCCTCTTCTATCAAAACAGGGGTTTTGAGATAGGAATTGTCAATTATTTAGGCAACACTAGTAATTTCCTTGCCAACATTCAGGTTTTTATTTAGGAACTTAAATTTGTCCACATTCCTAGATTTTTTGGTTCTCAGGTTTTAAATTTATAAATGGAAGCAAGTAGATGATACTAGTGGTCCGATAATTGCCAATTTACATCCGATACTAGCAAGCAAGTGAAATCCCAAATTCTCGGTTACAATTTACACACAATAGGATTTTTGATTCTTATTTTACGGTCAAAAAATAGCCCAAATCTTTTAGAATACAACAGTGTCATTTTCCTACTAAATATTTCAAAATGAAAATACTAGTCACCTATGGTAGTATTGGATCCAAACATTACTAAGACAAAAGCCCTCTAAAGACAAGGAAGAACAAGTTGAAGTGTATACACATGTCTTTGTGGCTCTATAGAGCACAATGCAGCAACATGGTCGAAGATAAGCGATGAAGAGGAGCAAGGATTCCAAGGCTTAGATTCCATTTTGTCAAAAACATTGTAATTTGTAGAGATGGTTCTTTACTTAATAGGACTATGTTATGTCTTCTTCTTAAGTTAATGAGAGATGGTTTTTGATTTTTTTTCTTCTCTCCAAACTAATAACCAAGGATAAAATATTTAAGTTTGGTCACTCTTGATTGCCTTTTGGTTCTATTTCATAAGTGTGACACCTATTGTTGTCTATAAATGGTTCTCAGCCTATGTAAAAATACTATCTATACTTTATTTTTTTTACCATAATATACCCACACTCCACATCAAAAAGTGCTTTGTTTTTCATACATAAATGCCTAGCTTTTTGATACTAAATTGCTTGTTTCCTATTCCCATTACCTTGCTTAGCTTTAGCTTATCCCACCAGTTTGCTTCATTCTTGGGGTGTGTCACCCATTTGTGTGTAGCAACGTATATTGGGGATATGTCTATTATGTGCTCGCACATGATCATGTGAAACCCAATTTCTAGAGGGGAACATTACGCCGCTTTTTGTTCACATCTCGTTACAAAAACTTTTAGTAAATGTTTCATATGTCAACTCACCATCCGACCGACGGTGGTCGAGGTGGTTAGACTATGAATACGCGAAAGTGCCCTATGAAGGGCCCGATTGGAGAAATGTCTACCAAAAAAATGAATAAATGCGTGAACACCGTTACAAAAATGCTAATGGGCATGTGTAAAAATAAACAAAGAAGAAATGGTAAAGAGAAAAGGGGAAGTCCGACCGTGACTCTTAATAAAGGGCTTGACCTTTGATTTCTCTAAGTCAATTACTTGAATTACAATCTCGAAAGAATCGCTTTTATGTAGGTGGCCTTCTAGTTTAATGGCAAGTAGCAAGGTGGTCCAGATAACGAACTCCCGTAAATTGGGGTAGAAATTGACTATCATACCTTAAAAATAACCTTGGTAGGTTGTAATCGGAAAATGTTTAGCTTGAATTTGCAAAATAAAGTAATACAAATATCCAAATAAATGCTAAACTCAAAAAAAACAATGGGAGGAGAAGTAGGAAGCTATTGCTAAAGTTGGTAGGTTGTAGTCAATAAAGTGCTTAGCTTGAACTGAATAAATGCTAGGAAGAAATAGATAAACCGCTTAGCCATAACTAAATAAATGCTATTGCAATAGACATCTCAGAAAGTGATACAAAAAGAAGCTGGGGCTAGGCTCAACTACTCTCTTTCTAGTAAGCAAAGGTTCCGTCCAAAACCACTTGTGAGTTTTTAATTAGGGAGCAATAGCATTTTTGACAGACATCCTCATCCAACCTATACTCCTACATAGTACCTTGCCACTACCTACTCAAAAGCCTAGCTAGTTACTAGTAGTAGGAGCAGCTACTAGTAGATGAATTGTGTAAGAGAGAGAGATGGTTGTGTGTGTGAGAGAGAAGTGGATGCTTTCTCTCTTTAGGAACTAAGGCAGCAAGGGTGAGTGAGTGTGCGGGGCAGGGAGGAGTTGTCTTTTATCCGGTGGATCGTGGTGCGTGTGATTTGGGGAATAGAGGAATCTAACTAAAACATTCCATGAATTGGTGTTGGTGGGCCTAAACAACCATTCATAGTATGTGGAGCTAACCGTTATGCTACTAATAATCTCTATTGCACTGTCTTTTATTTGGTACAACCAACCACCTTCATAGGACTGAGGTCACTTCAGTATTCATAGTCGGGCGATAACCACCTCGACCACCGCCGGTCAGATGGTGAGTTGACATATGAAACATTTACTAAAAAGTCGAGAATATTCAGGTTTGTTGTGTTAATAACGAGATGTGAACAAAAACGACGCAGGTAACTTGAGAAATTGGGTTTCACATGATCATGCATGCGTAAGCTTTGGGATATTGACTTCAAGGAGACAGATATCCCCAATATACGTAAGTTGTCGACACACAAATGGGTGACACACCCCAAGAATGAAGCAACTGGTGGGATAAGCTAAAGCTAAGCAAGGTTAACGGAATAGGAAACCAATTTAGTATCAAAAGCTAGGCATTTATGTATGAAAAACAAAGCACTTTTGATGTGGGAGTGTGGGTATATTATGGTAACGAGCAAAAATAAAAGTTGTATAGTATTTACATTTGAGAACCATTTATAGACAACAATAGGTGTCACACTTATGAAATAGAACCAAAAAGGCAATCCAAGAGTGACCAAACTTAAATATTTTATCCTTGGTTATTAGTTTGGAGAGAAGAAAAAAAATCAGCAACCATCTTAACAAATGGAACAAAGGTGTCTTCACTCCGGCTTTTTTTGTATCTGCTGCTGCACGGATTATGTATGAATGCAAGATCGGTTTGCTAGTGTTTAGCTTAGGTAGGCATGCACTGACCGAGACCTACTAGTAACTGCTTGGATTTGGTTTTGGTCCGTGTGGAGATTAAAATTCAGATTAGAATGGCTAGGCTGAAATATGATTGCTGCACTGAACTAATCCAATCATATTTAGGGAACAAGGACACATGGTACAAGCAAGAAACAGAGCACATCCAATGCATACTAATATGCTAACGCCTACTAATGTGCAGCCACCAGAAAATATATAGTGCAAAAAGTACAACGTACAAGTACATGGAGTCAAGCCTAACCTTGCTGAAGAGAAGTTGCCCCACCCCTTTATGATGATGGTATGAGAAAGAAATTGCTTCACCATTCTCGGTCCTCGTCCAAATGGTTGCTTGCAATTCCTATGAATTGAAAAAAAGTAGAGTAAGCTTCATTAATCAAATACGTTCAATGAATTTGTATTGGCAGAGTTTGGGCAAGGCTATTGGCGTCCCAAGGGCACGGAGCAAAACTGACTTACCAAATAAAGAAAAAATGCTAATAGAAACATGAAAAATTACTTGGCACTAGAAGAAGAAATGCTTATGTACAGATTTACATGACAGAGAATAATAGAAGAAGAAATGAGTTTAGGGCAAGCCATTGTTAGATGCCAGTAAAGAGAGGGAAAGGCAGCACCAAAAATAGAAGCATGATCAATTCACAAATGCACTAAAATGGTTTATTAGCCATAGGTTGAGTACAGCGTATTTTGTCACTGATTAGTAAATACATTGCTCCTGTCTGACAGGCATCAATGGAACCCCGAAAAATAAGATTTCTAATTAAATAAGATTTATAATTAAATAATGAGAGTAAGATGCTCTGTTCTGGATGGTTCTTTTTGAAAATCAAAACATCAACATCAGCTATTACAACATGAGACATAACGACCATTCCACAGTATCACAGAGAAAGAGTAGCAAGGTGTATAAGTTCACCAAAGTACAGAGATCTATGATAGAAAAAAATTACTCGTGTACAAGTTCACGACAAAATTCTATAGCACAGTAAAGAATTTGTATTATGAGCTTCTACCCTGTAACAGTACAGTTTAATTAGTATCCAGAAATGTAACAAGATGCATCAATGCTGAGATGCAAACCATGTGGCATCATTCATAAGTCAATTGGTAAATGGAGCTCATACCTGCACTGCATGATGTTGGAGGGTCCTTTTGCAGGTCCTTCAATTCCTTGAGGATTTGTTTTGATGCCATGATAAGCCCCTGCATTGACCACACATTTGCATATTGTGACTAGTTGGTCGTAAATGACAAATACAATAGTTCAAACAAAACTACTTCTACTTAGACAACTAAACTGGCACTCTGGCAGCATGAGTAAACAGAACAAAGCAAAGGAGTAGGCATTTGTTTGGCTACTGAGGCAATAGCTAATCCTAGGTAATCCAGACGCTAACATTAAAACCTACATGGTGGATCCACAAATATAACAAATCTTGGCCAGACTTCGTCTGTTAGAAGCATATAAAACATAATAGGTACCAACTGGACAGATGAGGCTGCCAATCTAAAATCTTAAAGTTAGCTTCATGATTTTTGTTAGCAACGAAGAAACATACAGCACCCTGATCTGCGAACATCAGATCAACCACTGGTACTGGTAAAGCTAAACCAAGGAGCACAACTTGAACCGTGTTAAGCTACTCTCTGAAACTAGTTTTGGACTGACTACTTCACACACCAGATACTACTAGTCTGAACAGAACCTAAATTGGGGTATCAAAAACCATGAGAAATATAGTTGAATTCATTGCTACCCTGATGAAATACCAGCAGCCAACCCTGAATCGCACGCATGCAGCAAAGCAAAATGTCGACCAATTCCAAAACTACATCTGCATTTGGGAAGACGCTCTCTCACAAATCACTTTGCGACCCAGCAACTCAAATCTCATAGGGGGATTAGGTTTGGGAGCACGTACCACGAGGAGTATGTGGTGTGGCCGCTGACCCTAGAGCGCGAGGTGAGAGTGAAGCAGAAGAGCCGCGGCGGCACGCCGCCCCGCTGCTGCTGCAACTGAATCTCATGCTCCCCACCAACGAGGGCCAAATCTCTCCCTCCTCCGCCGGAGATGGGGCGACGCCGCGAGGAGAGAGTGGGGAGACGAGGACCGGCCGCCGAGGAGGGAACGGCCGCCGTGGAACGCCTGATTTGTGCAGCGCCGTGGGGGGGCGAGGCCGACGCGCTGGTCGGAGCAGCGAGGCCGACGCGCTGGTCGGAGCGGTGAGGATTGGGGCCGGCGCAGCAGCTCGGGGAGGGAGGTGCCCGGCGCAGGCCACGGATCTCCCGGCCGCCATTGCGGGTCGAGAGAGAAGGACGAGCGGGAGAGAGAGAGAGTGGCTTGACTCGATAGAAATGCTGGGCCTCACATGCAATGATCCCCCTTTCCCCTCCCTGCGCATCGGACGGCCAACCAACGGGGGACGGCAGGCGCAGTCAGGGATCAATACGCGCGCGCGCGCCAAAAAGTAGTATTTAGGATAGCTTAATAATTAGTGTTTAATTTGCTACATACAAAGCGCAACCACCATGGAAGAGAGAGAAACAAAACTTAAATTACTCACTAACGAACCATTACAACTTCAATTAAAGGTTTGGAATAGCATTTTTTTACCTTCTATAACCTATTCACCAAAGTATTTGAGATCAAAACCTACTCCCTTAGCAGACCAATTTTTGGGAGGAGACCAAACTCTCTCTACCTTTTTTTTGCGAGTTATAGTGAGAGGCCCGAGGGGGAAGAAGGTGGCTCCTAACCTTTATACAGACAAACCATTGTAAGGGCACGTGGTTGGTGATTCAACCGCCCCTACAAACATTTAGGGCGTGTTTGATATGGGCCAAAAACTTGTGCTCAAGCCCGTGGGAGCCAGCCCACCATGTTTGATTTCGTTCGCTACCGGGCCTGTCCCTGGGGATGCAAAAGACGTTCTCTCCCCGGCTCGGGCCCGGAGGATTGCGTTTCTCGTAGCTAGGGCCGAAGCGCATGCTCGGTTCCTCTCACCTCCCTCACCCTGTTCTCGTGGTCACGCTGCGCCAAGATGGTGGCGGTGGTCGAGCGAAGCTCCCGCCCGCGCCAAGGGGCGGGCGTGGCGGGCGGATCTCCCCATGCCTGCCGCGCCAAGGGCGGCGGGACCGGGCGGAGCTCCCTATCCCGTGGGCGGTGGTAGTGGTGCGGGTCCGAGAGGACGGTGGAGGGCACCATGACGATGTCCGACGAGCAATCGATGTTGGGTACCGCGGGTCGGTGTTGTCCGAACCCCGGTTGCCGGTGGTGGTGTGGGGCAGGAGGCGGGAGCGAGCCCCGCCTTTAGGATGCGGCGCGACGACAAGAGGCGGCGTGGGGGGGCTGCTTTCTCCCGGCCATGTCGCTGGTGTCGGCGGTGCCTGGTCCTCCTCGCGCGGAGCGCCGCGGGGGCAGCTCATCCTCACCGAGGTGCGCGCCCGACGAGGTCGAGCGTCACGTCTTGTTCCTCACCGAGGGAGGCTCATCCTCCCCTAGGTGGTGGTGGCGGTGTTTGATGAAATGCGAGGAGAGGGGAGAGGGATGGTAAGGCCACCGAATGTTAGGTGCAAGGTCACTGTATCCCTCTCTGTATCCTATCAAACACAAATATGAGCTAAACCTGCTCAATGGAGAAATAGAATCAAACACCGCACCTGCGGCTCATGGGACAGGCTCGCCAGGACCAAGAAATCAAACACGCCCTTATAGCTGGGGCGACTAGTATTCAGCCGCCCACCCCCATTCGTAGGGGTAACTTAGTCACCAACCGCCCCTACTATACCATTGGTAGGGGTGGCTGGCAAGCTGGGCCCCAAGCACATCCACTCTAGGGGTGGCTCCAACCCCAGCCGCCCCTACACCAAAAATGTTTCAACGTCCACTGTAGTTTGCGCCACGTTTGCAACTCCAGCATCATATTTTCTGTCTGAACAATTCAGTACTTGCATGCTTCTATCGGTCAAGCGTTGTTTCAACGCTACAAGTATATAAGATGCTCAGCAAATCGTATGTCCTGACTTCAGTTACACATCTGTCGGCCAATGCATGTTTTTATAGGGGCCAGTATGAGTAGTAAAGCGGGTATGCAGTTGGTCGCATAAACTGGTAAAGAAAAAGGGCGGGAAGAGCATGCACCTTCGTCCAGGAAAGGACGAAGACCATGCTGTGGGCCGTGGCTGCTACTTTTGCTGGAGCTAACAAGGTTACTGGAGTGACGACGACTATGCTGTCGAAATCAAGAGACCCAGACGCACATGTATCTCGTAGCCACAACATACCCGTCAAGACGGCCAGGTACAGATGCAATCGAGAATTCGTGCACAAGTCTCAAACGAAGCTTTTTCCCGGCAGTGTACAATAAACCCAAAGGCAACAGCTCGCTGGTCACATTCTTCATATACCCTGGCACACTCACAGGCAGAACAACACAGAGCCAAACACAACCTCAAACACCCTCATCCTCTGCGTGCACGCTGCATCTCGTCGAACACAGAACCGACAGCTAGCTCTGCCAATGGCAGGAGGTGGAGAGGCCTCCCCCTCCTGGGCTGCTGTGACATCCCATTTTGGGCCCCATCCACGGCACATGACAGGATCCTTACCGCTACCAAATTCACTCTTAATTCCAAGGGTCAAGTCTATAGACACTCTTTGGCAGTGACTCTGAAAACACAATTTTTTGTATTTCCAAAAATATCTAAAACACTATATAAGATTATTAAACACCAAAATTATTTTGACGCCACCACAAAAAATCAAGAAAAAACAAATAATTTTTTTTTCTAAAACCACAGAAATAAATTATTTAATAATTTTGTCTAGAAACTTCTAAAAATTGATGAGCTCTACAAAATGAGAAATATCAAGCAAAATATAGAAATTTTCCAAAACACTACAATTAAACGCATTTGAAACCTTTTCACAACAAAAGCATGAGATGCAACCAACATTAATGCAACTAACACTACCATGTGTTGCACTCATATGGTTCACTTGCACCTTATGTTTTTATTATGAAAAGTTATCATAATGTGTTTAGAGTTTAGTCATTTATTACAATGGTTTGGAAATTTTCTAGAATTTTTTTAATTTTCCTAATAGGTCAATCCAGTTTATGGAACCATTATGAGATGTCCCAAATATTTTATTTTTTCAAATTCGTAGGCATAATAATTTCATAGTTTCAAAACCTTGTCTAGTGTGTACTATATTTGTTTTAACTAAAAACTGAACCTCAAAACTACTTTTAATAGATGTTGTGGTACTTTGTTCTGTTTTGAAAGTTGAAGGATCTAAGTTTTCTAGATTTTGAATTAAAGGGATGTCTTCTTTTCAAAATAGTGAGGTTGAGAGGATCGAGAGTAAATTTTTTCCCTCTAATTTACCAGGGCATTTCCTGGCTTCTAAAGTTATTGTGGTAGTACTCATTGTTTTATATGTTCTTATATAATGAGGATCGGAGTAACTACCTAAAAATAGTTTTTATGTTCTTATATAATGGGGGACAATTTTGGCTTTAAAAAGGAGGCAATTATTTTTTTTAAACATGAACTTCGTTACAACATTTACAATAGGTCCTAAAAGATAACTTGTCAAATCTATGATTATTGTAACTCTGAAAAAGAGTATTGGGGAATTCTTTTGTCTTTCTCTAATAAAAAAGGAGAAGAAAATGAGATGGGGCAAAAAATGGAAGATAAGCACTAAGTAAGGCCTTGTTTAGGTATAGTTGATTCACATCAATCCACATGCTTTTGGATGGATTGGATTATAACTGGAATGAAATCTACCTCACTCTACCCTAACATGTAAATTGGGGTGAATCTAACAACACCCAACCTAATTGGAGTCCTAGGTGTACGCGGAAAAATATGATCGCACCTTCTGTTTCGCAAACACGTAAGAATTAGGAGTCAGTATGTACAGAACTGGGTGAGTGAAATTCCCCTCCTACCAAAAAAAAGTGAGATTATTAGGAGTGAAAACTGAAATTAGTAGTGGTTTTAGAAAAGTGTTGATTGGGGAAGTTAACAAAAGTTGCTAGTCTCATTGATGAACCAGAAATTATTGAGCAAACAGTACTTTGTATATTTATCTCATTTGGCAGGAAACAACAATGACATGGAGACACGTACCGGTTGGTGAGTGCAGTGGAAGTTGTCGTGCCTTTTATGTGCAAGTGCAGCAGGTCATTGGGTGCGTCATCGTTTGCAAAGACCTTTAGCAACACCAAGGGGCGATGGAGTAGGCATGCACCTTCGTCCATGAAAGGACGACGACCATGCTGTGGCTGCTACTTGGAGTGACGACCATGCTGTCGAAATCAAGAGTACCAGACGCTTATGTATGACCTGCAGCCACAACATACCCGTCAAGACGGTCAGGTACAGATGCAATCGAGAATTCGTGCACAAGTCTCAAACGAAGCTTCCCGTGTACAGTAAAACCAAAGGCAACACCTCAGTGCTCACATTCTTCCTGTATAAAGACCACTGGCCCTTCCACACTTTATAGACACAGCCCTTCCACACTTTGTAGACACAGAACAACACTGAGCAAAACACACAACCGCAAACACCCACCCGATCCTCATCCTCTGCGTGCTCTGTGCATCTCGTCGAACACAGAACCGAAAGCTGCCCATGGCGGGAGCCGCAGCCAAGGACGACCTGAAGGTGCTGGGCGTGTGGACGAGCCCGTTCGTGATCCGTGTCCGCATCGCGCTCAACCTGAAAGGCCTGTCGTACGAGTACGTGGAGGAGGACCTGAGCAACAAGAGCGCGCTCCTCGTGGGCTCCAACCCGGTGCACAAGACCGTGCCGGTGCTCCTCCACGGCGGCCGCGCCATCAACGAGTCCCAGATCATCCTGCAGTACATCGACGAGGTGTGGGCGGGGACGGCGCTGCTGCCGTCCGACCCCCTACGAGCGTGCGACGGCGCGGTTCTGGGCGGCGTACATCGACGACAAGGTGATGTCGGCGTGGCTCGGGATGGTGTTCACGTGCAAGAACGAGGAGGAGAGGCTGGAGGCCGTGGCGCGCGCCGGCGAGGCGCTCGACACGCTGGAGGGCGCCTTGAGGGACTGCTCCATGGGGAAGCCTTTCTTCGGCGGCGACGGCATCGGCTTCGTGGACTTAGTGCTCGGCGGGTACCTGGGGTGGTTCGGCGCCGTCGGCAAGATCATCGGGCGCAGGTTGATTGATCCGGCGAAGACGCCGCTGCTGGCCGCGTGGGAGGACCGGTTCCGCGCCGCCGACGTCGCCAAGGGCGTCGTGCCGGACGACGTCGACAAGGTGCTCGCGTTCCTGCAGGTCCTGCTTGCTCGGTAGTGTGTGTACTCCTCCAAGTGATATCACGTTTCGTCGCGTTATGTGTGTACCATCGACCGAAGATGAGCGACCGAGCTCATCTCGATCCGTTTGTCACTCAGTTTTTGCTTTCTTCCGTCAGTAATCAGTGTGCTCAATAAATGTACTTATGTACTACTGCAGTTGTAAATGTTCAGTTTCTTGAAGCTGAACTGAAAATCTCAGGCACAGATATGAAATGTGTTCATGAAACGGTCGGCAGAGACCACAGAGAATCCTTGCGAGCTTTGGAAGCTTTAGTGACGAAAGTGCTGGCGCAATAACATGGAACATCAACCGTGCAGGTGTAGGTGATGCCGAATTTCCTGGCTTTGCCAAGAAAGTCATGATTGCTGACCACTTTTGTTGTCCGGACAAATCACGTTCATCCGGAATATATTACCCTTAGTCTTAAAAAAACATCCGATTCTCGTTTCTCAAGGTGTCAAATAATTTAAACTTTTGACTGAACTTATATAAAAAAAATACTAACATTCTTGATACAAAAGAAGTACCATTAAATTAGTAATGGGATATATTATTATAATAAATTTATTTAAAAATAAATGCTAATAATATTCACTATAACCTTGGTTAAATTTTACCTGATTTGATCGGCCCGGATCACTTAGTTGCATATTTCTGTGGATGGAGGGGGTAACTACTGCCTCGAGTAGATCCTAATCCCCGTCACACTCACACCTCAAATGATTGAACGTAAAGATGTACATTTGGCCCGCTATTTTTGGCGGTCCGTGGTCCCTAACCCGTGGCACGGCGCCCGGCCCGGTGTGTGGGCGGGGCGGGCGGCCCGGCGGAACGGATGGCGACCGGGCCATGGGCCGCCGCTCGCCCTACGGTGTGGCCCGGTGGAGAACCACTATCTTAGATCTAATCCCCGTCACACTCCATCGCCTTGTCACGGCGCAGTATCAATAATACCACTATCAGATCGCGGGCGTGCCCGCCCGGCCCAGCATCTATAATTGAACGGTGTGCACCTAACCTATCTAATTACCACTATCTTAGATCAGAATCTAGACTCCATCGCCTTGTCACGGCGCAGTATCAATAATGTCAGCAGCCGAGGAAGACGACGAGGTGGCAGTGCTGGGTGCGTCGCGCTCTGCGTAAGGGCATGCGGCACGTTTACGTCGAGGAGGACCTCTGGCTGCTAGGAACGAGATCCTGGTCAAGTCCATCACCAACCCGGGCCGCCTACGTGAACGGTACGGTGAGGTGGACAGGTGGACCCTGTGTGTTTGCGCGCGTTCGTAACGGCAAGCACGGAAAAATCGGGGAACAACGACAGCTTGAATTGAGAAGTCGGAGCACAGAGGAAGAGCAAACGTCATTTCAAGAGAGACGTTTATCTTTTGCACGGAAAAAATCGGGGAACAACGATAGTTCTGCCTACCGAGTGGCAGTACTCGTTTACTGCCTACCGAGTCGCACTCAAAATGCTAGGCCGGACCGACAAGCCCAAGCTCAGTTCTCACACCAGGCCCGTCTCAAATTTACAACGAAACGTCATTTCAAGAGACGTTTATCTTTTGCTCAAAAAAAAAAGAGGGAGATGTTTATCTTCGTCTCTTTTTACAAAAAGAAAAAGAAACTGTATTGATCTTAGCGCATTACGCTGGCCCCTTTACAAACAGGACTCTTAAAAAAAGAAAAATTACAAAGAAGTCCAAAACTCATGTTCATCTTCTTCGAATCCTTCGAGATCCGTTCATCGCTATCGCCGAAGCCACTTTTCAATCATCGTTGGGCACCAGAGCCAACCTCCACAAGGTAGAGGCCGCAAAGAAGGGCTTACTTCTAGGCGAATCAGCCTAGTACACCGCCTCCCAGGCGCATCGGCCAACTCCCGTACCAACGACACATCCTTCGATTCCACCGCCCGGCAACCCGAGCAAAGCTCAGATTTTCACCGAAGATCATCTTCCTCGAGATTAACAGGGTCAACAACATCATCACCTGAGGAGACGACGATGCACCATCCCTCGACTCCTGGACAGGTCTCCCCAGCCTCTCCGTTGACGTCGGAGTAGATTGCCATCGGAGAACGGAAAAAGTTGTGAGAAATTATTCCGTTGCGCCGTCGTCGCCAGGAAAAGCAAACCGCAGAGGAGCCACACTCCTCCGATAAAATCTAACTCCACCACTGAACATCGACGGCAAGTAAACCCTAGACCTAGCTGGACTTGACTAAGACCCTATGAAGACGGGAGATCTGTTGAAGAGACGGACCCCCGCTCCTCGTCACCACCGACAGCCCCCGCTCCTCGTCACCACCGACAGCGCCCGCTCCTCGTCACCACCGGCAGCGGCCGCAAACGGTAGCGGCCGATGTTTATCTTCGTCTCTCAGAGTATCGTCAATACTAGTAGGCATGACAAAGATGAGTCCGGGATCAGACACAAGGGAAGAAGAAGGCGTTAGGGCAATGTGATGATGGTAAATGAAAAACGAATAATCTATTTTCTCTTCAATAATAGACATAGATATGACGAATATTTGTTCATGGAGAGCCAACAATAGATCACTCAAGATTCTCTGGTTAGGAATTAGGCTCAATAATATATGTGTTATAAGATGTCTTAAAACCTTATAGCCAACAGCTGGAATAGCTCAGTTGGTTAGAGCGTGTGGCTGTTAACCACAAGGTCGGAGGTTCAAGCCCTCCTTCTAGCGTTTTTTTTTTTTTTCACTTTCCTTCATTTTTAGTTTTTTTTTTTTCACTAAATTTCAATTCTTCTTCATTTTTATCCTTCATTTTTATCAGCGTTCAAAAGCAACCATCAGAAGGAAGCTAAATTTGAACAAAACACCAAATTCATCACTAAGCCAAATTTGAACAAACCCCAAACTCAAGACTATATGCAGTTATGTTTATTTTTTCCAATTTCAATTCTTCATTTTTAACAGCGTTCAAAAGCAACCATCAAGAGGAAGCTAAATTTGAACAAAACACCAAATTCATCACTTTCCATTCTTCAGTTTTATCAGCATTCAAAAATAACCATCAGAGGGAAGCCAAATTAGAACAAAACCCCAAATTCAAGACTATATGCGGTTATGCCTTTTCTTTTAAAAGAATAACAGGGTTCAACACACTGCAGGTAATGCCCAAACGAATTTATAAATAAATGACATTACTACAAAAGAATTTGAATTCATTACATTTTTGACCTATGACAACTCCAGCGACAACCATGGTTCTGAGAAGAACATAAAACATTCAGAAACGTACGGGGTCCTTGCCGGCCCAACAAACATACAGTAGTACTTATTATATACTATAAATGTGATCACAGCTTCAAGATAAATGGGTTAGGAAACGTAATTTCCATATATCATCTATGGGACTAAGGTTTTTTTTTCTGTGTAACCGAGTGCAGGTAGATGCTGCATTGTGCTCCTAAACCATCCTCATTTAGGCTCGTGGTTCCTTGACGCCGCGCCGTTCTGCTCCAGCTGATAGAACGGTATCTGCTCACCCTGTTGCTGCTGCTTGTGCAGCTCCGCCATCTGGTTCTGGCAACGGAGCTGCATTTGCTGCTGGGATAGATTGCCTGACGAGCCTGTGTCGCCGAGTTTCAGGCGCTGGACTTCACCTGTTAGAGCCTCGTTCAGAGCTGTTCAGTGAAACAGAAATTGTTTGTGGTCAGAACAAAATGGCTACAATACATTTCTTGTTCTTGATAAACAAATTGCTTGCTTCCTTTATGGTGCACATGTTTGATGTAAGCTGTACTCTATATGAAAGAACCAGTTAGTGATTGCTACTGACAGTCTTAATAAAAAGGTAGTTGATGCGCTTGCAGACTATTAGTATCTAAAGACGGCCGGCCTCTTGTGACAGGGGTAGTGGCCACCAGCATGGGTCCACGAACTAGGCAACGCGGTGTCAGTTTGCATTGACAAACACTTCGTTATTTATTATGTTATCGATATGATATGAGAATCCAAAACAAGGCGATGTCGCCAATGCCTGACGAAGTCGTCGCGGAATGTGATCATTCATCAGGCGCATTCTGATTTTGTACGACATGCTGGCAACTATACCAGCATTAGAGAACAACGGCTCCCCCCTTTAAAAAAATCAAGCAATTTGTAAGGCGAACTGGTAAGCGGATCGGCACTACATGACAACGACTAACTGCCAATGCGTAGGCGCCAAATGCCGCAACAATGGCAGTGCAGCTGCGCCGATCACGTCCAGCACTACGATCCTACGAACACATTGGAAACTCAGAGCAAACGGCAACTGAACTGGAATTTTGAACAGAGTCTGTACTCATCCTGGGTTCCATCAACCATGGCTACTGCTATCCAAGAAATCGGAAATGGTTCTCACCGTCACGCAGCTGCGCCTGCTGCTCCATTGCCTGCAGCCGGAACTTGAGCTCGTTGTTCTGCGTGGCCAGCCCCGCCGAGTCGCGCTGCGACCAAAGAACGAACGAACGAACGATGATTAAGCACACCAGCAATGCGAGCTCTGAACTTTTGAGCGATCGAAATGCAGGATGATACCTGTAGCAGAGTGAGCTGCGCGGACAGCGTGGTGGCCTCCGTCTGCAGGATCTGCACCTTCTGCTCTAGCTCCGCGATGTAGCGCATCCGCCGCTCCTTGGACCGCGCCGCCGACTGCCTGTTGGCGAGCACCCTGCAGACAACGATCACGATGGATGACGACGGGACAACATTGTGATTAAAACGTAGTAGAATTTGCATTGGAATTTTTTTGTTGCAATTGAAGGATCCGGCTATTTTGGGTGGAAGGATCCGGGCTTTTATGGCAGGATAGGATTTGTAAGAAACGGTGCGGTGCCTACCTCTTGACGCGCTTGGGGTCGGCGAGGGCCATCTCGGCGAGCTTATCGTCGGCCATGATCCGCTTCATCTCGGCGGGGGTGAACTCGCCGCCACCAAACTCGAGGCTGAACTTGCCGGGCTCTCCATTGGCGGAGAAGCTGAGCTTCCCCATGATGCTGTCCATGGAATGGCTCCTGGCGTGCCTCGCCGGCGGCGGCTGCGGCGCGGCGGGCTCTCCAGAGGCATTCCTCTTCTTCTTGCTTGCCACCACCATCGCCACCCCAGAGGAGGAACTGGCTGTCGGCACCTCCACCGCTTCCGCCGCCGCCGTAGTCCTCGGACTCGTTCTCGCTGCTGTCGGCGCCGTTGGTGCGCATGCCGCTGCTCCCGCGACTATCCCCGTCGGAGTTGTTGAGCCCGTCCATACCCTCCATGCTCATGTACGCATTGAACAGGTCGTCGCCGGCGGCGCCGTTGCTGGCGACGGAAGGCCCCAGCCTCCACCGGCCTCCATCTTGGGCGACGGCGGCGGAAGCGGCTGGAAGTAGCCGTAGGGGACGTCGCTGCGGGACCTGCGGTGCGCCTTGCGCGGTGGCAGCCCTCCTCCGTGCGCGTGCGCGCGCCCCGACGAGCTGTCGTCTATGCACATGTCGGCGTGCAGAGAGTGGGAGGAGGCGGGCGCGGACGGTGGCGTCGGCGGGAGTCCCGGTGGACGCTGCTGCTTCTGGTGCTGCTGCTGCGCCGCCGGTGGCAGCGGAGGCGCCGGAGGCATGCTGGACGCGTGGACGTGGTGGTGGTGCTGCTGGTGCATCAGCCCGTGCCCGTTGGCGCTGTTCATGTCGACCGTCGAGTCGATCGATCGCGCGCGCACAAGCTGCTGCGTTGCTGCTGGGTGTGGCGGTGGAGTGGCGGTGCGGTGGCTCCAGACGGATGGATGGATCGGGTTTGTGTCGCGCCGCGCGGTGTTTCTACGCGGTTTGAAGGGTGGTGGGGGTGGTGGTATTTAATTGCTGGTTGCCGAACGCCCAAGAGGGGGGGGAGCCTTTTGGCAGCAGCGTGGCGTGGGGTTGAGGAGAGGAGGGCCATGTCTTTCCGGGATTCGCAGCGGGCCGCGCCGGCCGGCAGCAGCCGCAGCATCATCTTCGATCTGCTCGCCAACATGCTGCCTGACAGGATCGCACGGACACATTTGGAAGGTCTGTTCATTGCGTTGCGTCTGACGAAAGAGGACCGTTCTGCGTGTACAGAACGCAGCGTAGAGTAGCGTACAACAGCAGAATTCTGCACAGCAAACATACCATGGTGACGAGTCAGAAGGATCAGTGGTGTTTGTCAACTGTCATCACTACGGTCGATCTGTGGTACTACTGTGGTACTCCTATTGTGCTAGGGAAGTGGCATTACCTCCATTCAAAAAGAAAAATATGAGCACAATTCTAGTGGTGTTTTTAAATGAAACCATCTTTTAAGTTTACCCAAAGTTTTTTAAACTTAGCAACATTTAGTATTCCAAATAAGTATCATTAAATTCACAATGAAATGCATTTTTTGTAGCTACTACCTTTATAGGCCAAAATAAGCGTTGGTACCTTTCTCTATAGTTTTCTATAATCCCTTTTAGAAAGATAAGATGGTTTTTATAATTTGCATTCTTTGGATTCGCAACGTGTGCCAACATCGTCGGCAATAATTGAGTGGTTTAGGCCACCCCCAAACCGCCACCCTATCGTGCTGCCCCAAACCGCCACATCATCTACAAGTGCCACGTTAAATGGATCAGTACCCTCGCAGAGGTTCGTGTTAGCCTGCAGAGGAAGCACAGCCTCGTCTGACGTTTTTGCAGAAGCCAATGACCAGGGGCGCGTTGCAGAAGTGGAGCATCTGCTTTTGAAGAGAGAGAGAGAGTGTTGAAGAGAGGAAAAAGTAGTTGCACGATTCTTGTTTCGACTTTGCAAAAGCTGAGATAGACAGACTTGGGTGATGCTGTAGACTTGGGTGATCCATCGTCTCCGTATAGCCCTGAAGTATTGATTGCACAGGTGGAGGCCAAGGCTAACACGACCGTCGCCTGCGATGTAGCTGCCCTTAGACTGTCCACAGTGTTGAGGTGCTTCAAATTTTTTTTCTCTGACATCAAGCACCGATGCCTATCTCCTTGCGAACCCACAGCGTCGGCACCGGCTCTTGTACTGTTCCCTAGACCCCCGCAAAAAACTTTCACCGTCGTCTCCTTCCCCAATCTCTCCTCCGCTTCCCCATTCCAGCGTAGATCCGGCGCAGGTCCTCTGCCTCCGCATCCCCATCCCCGACCCACGCCCGGCCGGCCCCGCCGCTCTGTTGAGGAGGAGACGCGAGGATCCGCGACGGCAACGCCGGGATCCGCCTACCCTCCCGCGTGACGGCAGCGCTGGATCCGCCCCCGCGATCCGTGCGCGACGCAACCCGGGGAGAATCCGTCGGCCGCTCTCCCTCTCTGCGGAGGAGCTGTGCGCCGGCCGCCCTCCCTCAACGCCCGCGCCGCGCACCGGACGGCGAACCGGTGGCCTCGTGCGCGCCCGAGGCGCATCGAATCCCGCGGAGGAGCCGGTACCGACGCCTGTGGCCCCGCGGCCGGGCCCTTCCCCGTCCACGCGTCGCTTTCGAGAGAGAGAGAGAGAATCTGAAGCACCGGGGCTTCTACATGCCTCGGTGCCGAGTTTTTTGCGATCTTGGCATCGCCTGCGGTGTGGGCACCGGTGCCGAAACAAGAGAGAGAGTGTTTCGGCACCGGTAAAACCACACACTGTGGGTAGTCTTATGGAATGGAATGGCTTTTAATAATTAGTAATAGTACGAGAAATGAAGTTATTTTTTTATTAACTCTGAGTAATGGGCTCATGATGCATCACTCTTCTAGAATGGGTTTGATTCTTTGAATCAAACACTCCATAAATAAATGAGAAGTAATACTACTATACAGTTACTACAATGCAAGCAGTGGCATGATATATTGGTGTGGCTTTCTGATGGTGGGGACTGGGAATGTGATGGTGAAGCACTTTGACCGTTAACATGACAGGTTTTCAGCCCCAGTGCTCCTTAAGGACAACGATTAAGGTGTTCGTTCATCAAGTGCTCCTCGATGAAGGAGCTGATTAGAACAAGCACAATGTTACCATTGGCTTGGACCAAGGAATCTTGCGCCTTGATTCAGTGGATCAAGTGGGTACTACTAGCTAATTTGATAGTTTTACCTCACTCGATCCTTTTGTTCATACTGTACGTATTTCCTTCTGTTGCTCGGAAATCATTATTATTAGTTCATTTGAATAGGTCTACTAATCTAGACAAAACCAAACTTACATCCCTCGTGGTTACAGTGTGTAAAATTGGACCATGTGACTTGGACTATGCAGCGCTGCAGCTGTTGATTTTTGTAGCAGCAACATTATTTGCAAGTGGTGCAACTGGGCAAATGTGCAGCTTACGAGACTGTTATCTCTTCAACCCATCGTTCGAATTATTCCACACTGGACTACTGAAGCTCATCTTGCTAGATCAACTCCAATTAATTTGGTGCTCCAATTATAACTAGAGAAGAGTTTGCATCATGTTTTCGCTTTTTTCGCAGTTGACTAGTCTAGTTTCCTTATTCAGACGTGCTTCTTTTTTTTTTTTTTTTTGAAAGTAATGGCAGTATTCAGCCGCTTCCATGTTCTCCTCTTCTCTTCGAGCGACAGACAGATCACGTGACGATGGTGCGGCAAATAAAGCTCCAACATTAGGTTATCAGCACACTGGAAAAACGCCGCCGAAATGCAATCATCCGGATCCGGCATCCGGCTTTGACGAAAAGACGAAGCCAGGCAGACAGCACGTAGCTAGCGGTGAAGTTGTGTACCAGAAATTCTCCTTGATCAGGCAACTGACCCCATTCACACCCCACTACTGTGTTGGACTTAAACCTGTTGGGGCAAATAGTCGAATGAGTACATACATACGGTGGAAGCCACAATGCCACATTCAGTGGATCAGATTCAGAAGGAACGAGCCGCCGGCTGGGGGAGGGACGAAGGAACGCATGATTCTGGACACGGCAGGTACAGGGGCACAGTACTTTCATCGTTGGAAAAGGCAAAGGGACCGGAGGGCAGCAGAGGAAAAAGGTCCCTTTGAGAAACCGTGTGGAGCCCATGACCTCAGCGGACGGACGGCTACACGTACTCGATGAACAATGATTCTGCAGCTGGTTAAAACCAAAACCAAAATCGTGGGTGAGGGTGAAGGTGAAGGTGAAGCTTCCTTCATCCATGAATGCAGCACCGGATGTAGACGATGTTGGCACGAGGTGGTGACGACGCCAGGTGTTGGCACGCTCTCAAGTCTGAAAATCTTGGGACACGACGGTGACGGATGGATGGATACCGGTGTAGTGTAGTAGGACGTACTCCTACTAGGCGCCGGCCGGGGCCGGGGCCGGGGCCGGGGCCGACGCGGACCAG
The DNA here is from genome assembly GCA_015847255.1 of Hyparrhenia diplandra. Taxonomy (NCBI): domain Eukaryota; kingdom Viridiplantae; phylum Streptophyta; class Magnoliopsida; order Poales; family Poaceae; genus Hyparrhenia; species Hyparrhenia diplandra. The sequence goes on from JADLZK010013011.1 coordinate 81,557, forward strand.
GACGACGGATTGAGGTCACTGCACATGCCTGGACCGTCGTCGTCGAGGCGCATTTTTTCGTTTTTTTTTTTGGTACTAACCAGCTGGATCGACGGTGGCGTTTTTACTAACCAGCTGGATGGACGGTGTTCCTTCGTCACGGACAACAGGTTGGGGGTGACGCCAACGGACCAATGTACCCTACCTCCTGGCCTCGCCGCGCGAATGGTGGAGCAACCGATGCTGCTTGCCCGCCCGGCCCTGGCCAGTGGCTGGCCCCGCGAGAGATCGAACGAACAACGAGCAGGCAGGCAAGGCAAATCATCAAGTCCAAAAGGCAGGGGACGGACAGCGACGCGTGCACGCGGGCGGGGCGGGCAATCGGATCGGACTCGTCGCCAGAAATCAAGGCGGGGCCACGGGGCGCGGATGCAGGGTCGCGTACCGGATCGAGTCGGCAAGGCAACGTACGTGTCCGCGCTGGGAACTCCGCCATTTGTTGCCGAGGACGACGGACGGGCGGAGGCGGATGGATGAGCGGTGGCTGGCAGGAAAAAGCGGGCGTACAGGCGCACACGGAGAGTCACGTGGCGTATGTTCAGGTGGCCGTGGGCGGTGCGCCAGCAAGCAACCCCATCAGCCGTCTGTCCTCGATCGTTCCTGGTGAAGAGTCCGTCGCCACGTCCGTCCCGTCCCGTCCCGTCCCTCGCTGCTGCTCCCCTCACGACCTCACATGGAGGACGGCGACTCGGCGTACGGGGGTGGAGGCACGGACGTGACTCGTGACGGGGACCCGGTGACTGGATCCATAACAGTCGCTGTGTCGTGACGGTGTCTCAGCTTGGCCCTCGACCTGGACGTGGCCGGACGGGCGGGGCGGGTGGCGATCGGTCACGCGCCCGCGCGGCCGGCTCGCTTGGACAGCCAGTCCGGATCGACAGCCTCACTGTTGCTCATTTAGGAGACGTGTCAGTCAAGTGCTCGTGTCATGTGTCGGCCAAATGGATCGGTCGAGCATTCGGGGCGGTAATATTATTTGTCATTAATCGTGACAAAAAAGGGGCCCTTATTAATAACAATAATAACGTGTGCCGTGGTGGGCTTATTTTTGGCGAGAAGGAAGGCGAGCGGTTGACGGGCTGGGATATTTTTTTTTTATGAACATCACGGGCTGGGATTCTGGGAAGTGTGTGTTTCCGGCTCCGTCGTGGGCCCTTTCAAGCTTCCTAAGAAGGAAATATTTACAGTCCTGGGTCCAGGGGTGCAGAAGCAAAGAAGATTATGGGCCACTTGGAACAAAGCCCAATTCATATGGTACTTATTTTTATGACACGTGGATTGTCAATCCTTTGCCCTTTTTTCCTGACATCCTGAGCCCTCACTCAACTTGCGACAGGCAGAAGAATGTTGCATATGTGCATGGCGAATAATCACCGGGGAGCAGAGGAGTCGCAGCGAAGAAAGCAGCAGAGCGTGCGATATGATCAGCGCGCGGCGTCACCATCACGATATCTAGGCGTTTCAGAGATGGTCGTCATTGCAATGGGGTGGCATGGCATACCATCCATCCATCGGTCATCGCCAGTGACTATCGAAATCGAAAGGTGAATGAATGAATAATTCACCAGTTGGTACAGCAGTAGAAAGAACCGATCGGCAAAGCTGTCGGCAGATATATACCATGATCATTCCGTGGATGGCCGCGCTTGCCCCGATCGGTGCGAAAATAAAGGACGCGATCATTCGGCAAGTTATTAGTCCAGGGATGTATCGATGCGTTGTGGTTGTGCACGCACGCACGCCGGCCGATCAAGCACGAGAGCCGGCCGGCCCTCTGCATATGGCCGGCTTTGGCTTGGCTGATCGAGATGCATGGACGACTGATGCTCGACAGCAGCTCGTGCGTACAGAGAGCGCGGCCGGCGAGGAGAAGCATGATGATCGCTCGCCGGCCGGCCGGACGGAGAATCGCCACGGCATGCATCTCGCCGGCCGGGCATGCACAATCAGCGGGGAGGAATTGAAGCCTGCTGTCCATAGCTATAGCTCACATGGTACAAGAGTGTGCGACAAGCTGCTTATACAATGATGATGCTATCCGTCCTGTTTCATTTCAGGACTTGCTTTGCCACATGTATACGCACGCGTTGATCTGTGCTAGCTGGCTTGTTCCTTCCATGGCCATCCTTGCCTAGCTGCTGTTTGTTTTCTCCCACTAACCCATCCCCATGCATGAGATGGTCATGTCACTATAGATCTCTTAATTTGGACCCCTTATCCTGACGTTATTTTCTCGTCTATGATGCGTTCGTTGTATGTATATATAGTATAGTTCAGACATCTATGATCTATGTACAACATAATGCCAAAGTAATAACAAGATCATGTTTACGAGCCAAGTATGGTGGTGACGAATCAACCGAAGTGACACGGTATGCCGTCCCACCGATCTGGGTGGCCTCGGTGTACCGGACCTGCGACTTACCACGACCGCCTTACAGACCCGTTGGTTGTGGCTACAGCGCACGGACGAAAGCCGGGCTTGGGCGGCACTACTGGTGAAAGTATCCAACGACGTACAGGCCTTCTACCGCGCCTCCACATACACGCACCTGGGCAACGGCTAGTCCACCTTGTTCTGGACCGATCAGTGGATCCAGGGCCGAGCAGTCCGCGACATAGCACCGGCATTACTGGACTTCGTCAGCACAAGGGACATCTCAGCAACAACTGTCACGGCAGGACTGCAGGGCCAAGCTTGGGCCAACCAGATCTATGGTGGAATCACAGTACCAGTCACGCAGGACTACTTCAGGCTGTGGGAGCTTGTCAGCCAGGTGCAGCTCTCAGATGAGGAGGACCGCCTAGTCTGGAGATGGACAACCTCAGGTACATACACGTCCTCCTCGGCTTACAGGGCGCTAATGGCAGCCTCCCACCCGATTCGGGTTGCGACAGGATTGGAAGACTTGGGCACCTCTGCGGCGTAAAGATCTTCCTCGGCTAGCGGTAAGGAAGCGACATAACGGACAGCGGACGGGGAGGCACAAGCATGGCTGCGGGCAAGCGACAACCGCTTCCTCTGCGACCAGGAGCCAGAAACCATCGATCACATCATCGCATCCTGCTCTTACTCCAGGCAGATCTGGTGGACGATCTTAGCCATCCTGGGTGTCGACTCATCACAAGTCGGACACGCGTCGCTACTCGACTGGTGGGAGCGATGGAGGCAGAGATGGCACGGAGAAAAGCGGAAGGGAGCTGACACCCTGTTCGCCCTGGTGGCTTGGCAACTTTGGAAAGAGAGGAACGCCAGGTGCTTCCGCGATGGAAACGCGACCACAAGCCAGTTGCTCGCCACCATCAAGCTAACCGCCAACCTTTGGGTCGAAGCCGGAGCACGCAACCTTAGTCATTTAACTCGCGAGTAATCCCGTTTGTAAAAGATAGGGAGGTGGCAATTCATGTTAATCCTTACCTCCCTATCGCGCCTCAGGTGCCTGCTTGTAAAACCTTCTACTTAATGAAAAAGATACGCAAATCTTTTGCATATTCGAGAAAAACGAATCAACCGAAGACTAATGAGTATTGTATCAACGTAAATGAAGCAAATTCCATGTCGCTCTATCCAATAATCAATGGTGGGATGCCCTGTCATACATACTATAGTACTACTAGTAGTATCACCTAAGCATAGAATCGAATCTTACACTAGTTTTTATTCTGATTGAAGCAGTGAAGTGAAGCTTCAAACTTTTTGTGTGGAAAGGGTGACAGTATGCAGCACACCGGCCGTTACTACTGTCATACTCACACACACACACACACTCCGATCCATACAGCAGCGCGCAGGGCTGCTACATGCGCGAGCACAAACGTGGAGTGGCTGTATAGTAGTCTTTTTGCCGCTTACGCCAAGTATCTTACATTCCATATGCATGCTAGCTAGGTTGCCACGCACCGTACCTTTCTGCACCAAACAAAGGTGTGGTACATGTAGCTGAAAAGGGCATCCATTTTCAGAGACTAAATAAATAAAAAAAAGGATCGTGTCGAAGGGATCGTGTCGAGCTGATGATGAACTACTGAACTGATTGCTTGCCGTAGTTAACTCGGTTGCACATACGCCAACATATATGTGTCCATCCACGGTCGCAAGCCAAGTCACCTCACTCACTCGCGTGTTGGGGCGGCGCGCGACACCATTAGCCAACCTGCGGCCGCCCAGTGCACCGCCGGCGCCGCCGGAGCGCGCGGGGGCCTACGTGCCGCCGGCCGGACGCCCGGAATGATGCCGCATGGCTCTGGAACTCGCGAACGATCCAGCGCGCGAATTTGCCGGGTTCTGCACCGTAGTACTCACCGTGCCGGCCGGAGATATGCTTGGGCCCGGCGAGCCGGCCGTACGTCGACGTCCGTGCCCCCGACGCGGCCGGTTCGGTGGCCACCGCCCCACTTGGGAATGAACGCGTCAGGGCATGGTTGCCGCTAGCTAGCATCCATCGATTCATGACACTAACTATTGCACTTAATACACTCTCTCCCCGGCCTGCTGCTTCCGGACTATGATCGATCGATCCGGCCATGCAGGGTATGCAGTGGCATGAAAGTGAAACACGCTGAACTGAAATGGGGGGAGCGATCAGAGAAGGCCAGGTCTGCAGGGTCTGCAGGCCGCCCCATTACACGCGAATTCAACTCAAACTCAGCTGCTCAGCCCTGCTCTTTCGACTTCGAGTAGTCACCTCGTCGGCCATGGCCGGCCACGAGTTCTACTGACACGACGCCACTTAGCTAGTGGGATTCAGCACCTGGATATGGCTGGAACGACGATTCAGTGTAAATCATAGCGGCTCCATGTGGAAGCCGGACCCCAGTTCGACCTCATCGAGTACAGGGTATTTGCATTGACTTGTGTGCTGCTCGATCGATCGCTACTACCATCACAGTCTATGATGTTCCGAGATCGAAGATGGGTCCAAGGTAATTACAAGAGCAGTGCACCTGAAAGCTCAGTTCCTTTTCTGCATTTTCCCTCATTCACTGAATATAAAGTGAGTGGACAGTAGCTTAGTTTGCATGACTTCAGTTCTGCTGTGTGTGTGTTGTGTTCAAATGACACATGTAGTTAAGTTCTTCACGTACGTACACTGAATTACAGTACTGAAGTACAAACCTGACACTGTACCTTTTCATGATTAAGTTAGTGAGCCGTGTCGCTCGGATAAGAAAAGTGATCAAAGGGTAATTAGTGTGGCGCTGCCGTGTCTGTGTCCGGGTCTGCGCAAAGCAAATTAAAAAGTAGGCCTCCGGATCAGTGCGCGTGAAATCGTCTCGAGGATGCATGATCATTAGTAGTAGCAACTGGAGACTGCTGGTCGATCGAGGAAAAAAGCTTTCGCTTTTGACATCGCCCAGCAGTAGTTATGAGCAGAAAAAGCCACAAGAACGACGCACGCCAGGCGAATAGTCCTGCACTGCTGACCTGATTGGGTGCATCCACTAGTCCTCTTTCGTTCAATTATTATTCCAAGTTTTCTAAAACATGGTTACAGTTAAGAAAAAACAAACTAGGACTAATAATTTGTTCTCTGGTTTGAAGAGTGGTGATTTCTGAATACATACACCCTTTCAGTTTTCATTTCAACCTTTGGTTCACTCTATTATCTTTATCTTTTCTACAAGGTTCTACATTTCTCAGTTGGCAAACTATTCCTATTCAAATTACCTATTGTCTTAGCTTCCTGTAAAATCTTCAAACTACTACTTCTTGTTCTGCAACTTAATTATTATAGGTAAATTTAGCCTACTTTTCCAATCTTTACTACCTCTATTAGTAACTGGCTTCTTTTCTCATTGATGCATACTTAAGAGGATATAAATTAGGAGTAAGATGATCATTTTATCCACATCTGTATTTTTGTTTGCTAACTCAGACAACAAGTATTGTTAATCTAGTAGATATATATAGTATATATGAGCACAAGTACAATTTTCTTTGCATGCTTCATTAGAATTGTTTTTGGGGAAAGGTGGAGTTGTGTTGCACAAGAATTTGACCAGTAATCAGTACAAAACTGAATAATGTATTGTTTCTAGTAATCATCCTTAATCATGCCATTCTATTCTATCTACATTATTTCCTCTCGTGCCTTTCTTGTTCCTTTACATGTTCATTATACCGGTGGTTATAGTTGGATTCTGGTGTATAAAGCTAGATATTAATGGAGTGCACATGCAGTAAATTTCAAAAGCATCTACAGAGAAATATTATGAGCGGTTAAGACTGCAACAGTTATTCTTATGGAGTCAGTGCTTTGATCTCATCATGATTGTCTGAAAGTGTAATCCTGTTTTCATTATCAGAGATAAATAGCAATGACAGCACAATGCAAGTGCTACTATATGCAAGACCAATCCTATATAGATGGAATAGTTAAAAATTTGCCCCAAACAACAAAATGTAATTTAAGACAAACAAGGTTTTACATAACCCCTCAAGTTCAATCATTCTTGGTTAAGAACTTGAGACATAGTACATGATATATGCGTGCGAGAAGACTTCCAAACTCCATTCACTTCACTGATCATGAATGAATTGTATAGCTAGCTGTCGCCCTAAGGAGTCAGCATTATTCTTGGCAGGCAGAAACCACCGTCCCCAGAGTCCAGCTTCAGTATGTTACATTTTGCAGTGCCGATTTCGTGATCGATCGATATTTCTCGAAAAGCATTCTCAATCGTCATCGATAGTGCATAGTCGTGCAGTATCTTCACAAGCACACAGTTGTATAGAATTGGAACAGAACAGTAGTGTGGCTTATGAGTCAAGATTGGGAAATGGAAATATCATAGGAAAGATGCAGAAGAGGCCTGCCGGGAGGAAGAAGACGTGACATCAGCTTGGTGGCCAAAAGGGTCCCCCTAGGGCCCACGGGCTTCATTCCCCCAACCCACGCGCGCAGGAAAGGAAGCCTCCACCCTCCTTTTTAAACACCCTCCACCGTTCTCATTCCCCTTTTAATCTGCTTCTCCTCTTCCTCACATCTCGTCTCCAATACAGGCTCACGCACTCCCCTCAGCTAGCTCCCTCCCTCCCTCCCTCTTCATGATCTCAAACTAGGTATTAGCTAGCCTGAAGAAAGTACTCCCTGTGTGTAGAGTATTTGATCCCTTGAGGTCAGTTGGAGACATTACTATTCACGGCTCATGATAATCTATTTTGTTCATAGGTAGAAGGATCTATATATGCTTTCTGATCTGTTCTTGCATTTTGTTTTCCTTTTCATGAAAGCATTGTTGTTCGTGCAATTTTTGGGGGTTGTCTGTGGATCTTGTTTTGTGTTACAGAGATTTGGAGTGATCTCTCTTCTTTCCCTCCTTTTTATTGGTAAGGAGATGCATAGGAGATTTCGATTGTTGGGTTCATGTCCGCGAGACTTTTTTGAGTTTTAGTTATTTAGACGATTGATTGGAGCATTGTATTCGTCTCATATAACCGTGTACTGGACGCTCTAATTTTCATTTCTTCTATGTTCTCTTGTTGATCTCATACTAGCTGGTCGGATGCTTGCAAACACGAGAGGCCAGGCTTTTTCAATACTATTAATCTATTTCCTCCTCCTATATGCAAAAATTCATTCTCTTAATATAAATAGATATAATATCATTTTTAAAAGTTGTGGTCTTGATCTTGCACATAAGAGGGCATGTTTGGTACGGCTTTGCTCTCTACGCTCTTAGGATGGAGCCAGAGCCCTTCTGCGGGAGCCTCAAATTGGAGCCAGTATTTAGTATGCCAAAAACAACTCCAACTCTCTCCTTTTGCACTAGAATGGTTCCTCCAGCCTGCGGTGTACGTTTGGTGTGGCTCCTGCTGGAGCAAGAGTCGGAGCTGTGCGGGAGCCACACCAAACATAGCCTAGATAGCTAAATGACACAACTCATGCTTTTTCTTTCTTTTCCTTTTTTTTCGAAAGATCTGTTATCGGCTTTTATTGATGAGAGGATAGCAAATAATTTTCCTTTCCCTTCATAATTAGTTCTTCTTCCTATAGTGGAGATGTGTAGTGTGAAAATCTAAGGGCATCTCAATGCTTCTTCTATAACCAAGAACTGTCTTAATGGAAGAAGATTGAAGTAGCATATCTAGAGCTGCTGCAAAAGGCACTGGTACTGGACATTAATGCCCGAAGTAAGGGACCTCATTTTAGATGAAAAAATGGTGCAACATTGAGACAAAATAATCGCCATACCAATGTTTGTTGCCAACGATGTGAGCCAAACGACTTCTTCCCCCTACTCTGGATCCATATACAAGGCGTCATTTACGTCAATTACATCGTCCATTATTCTTCGTGCTTTCATGGAGATTTTTTTTTTGAACATGATTTCACGGAGACGTTCGAAATTGGTTGGGGCGGTGGTGGTAGAGTGGGCGGGTTATTATACGTTAGAGTAAAACTTCAAGAGCCACACTATATATCTTTCCTAAAATTCAAAAAAAAACTTCATATCTTTCCTTATTGTCATGATAAAGATTATGGTGAGAAAAGAATATCGTCCAACAATTTCTTTAATTACCGAATATAACCATCATCTATTCCGAATTTCACTGTAATTAAAGATGGAGAGGGCAAGGTTGGTTCTATAGAATGCGCGCAAAAATATAGAGAAGTCATTGGAATTATAGTGAGTTTATATGACTCTCTCCTTTCAAAAAAAGTTTATATGACTCTCTACAAACGATGACTTAGAGTGAGTTTATATGCTTGATCCTTGTCTGTCTGTGCAGAAGTTGTTTTGTTCTCTTCTCTTGCGCCCGTAATCTCCTATTGCCCTGTTTGCATTGGTTTATATGCTTGATCTACTTCCTTTTATTGAAAGAAAAATAAATAAATCCTTTTTTTGGCAGACTAAATCCCTCTATAGAGTTTTCACCATGGTATCACTGAAGCGTTTTCTATCTGGCTTATTATGCGCCACATGCATGGGTTCATATATATATAGTATAGGACCTAGACAAGCTACTAGTTCGTTATGCAGCGCGCGAGGGCCACAAAGGAGCTTGCCATGAAATTCCTAGACAAAAGGACAGAGCGGTCAGAGCTTTGCCAATGGTGTGTTGTGTCCTACTACCTGACTTTATAGAGCCAGCCCCTCCAGTCCCCGGAGCAGCAGGCAACAAGCCTGATCAAGTTATCATCCAAAAGACGCCTTTCCCATCTGATTGCTGCTCAAGCTCAACTCCATTTACACAAGTATGATCGCTCACTCCCATGGGTCGCCAAACGACTGAGCGAGTGCTGTCTGCATGGCGCATTGCTCACGTCATCGGTACTAATATGCCAAGAACCGCATATTTTTGCAATGGAGTTTGCTGGAATACATACTGCAGTTCTGGCAATTCCTCTTCCTCCTATTTTATTTTTAGCATCTTCCTCCTGTTTTATTAAGATGTACCATACGTCGTCCATACCACACTTTTCTGCAGAAAAAACTCTGTTTTTATCCTTTTAAATAAGCAAACAAGGAGCTTCATCTCAGTCTCAGCTGATAGCATTTCATTGGTTTCTTGAACCAGATATACCATATATATACGGGTCCAGGGCGGTGTGGCAGCTATCATTCCCTGCTGACTAGTTCTATGGGCAATGTGTGCTCCTGATCGTAACATCGATCGACACTATCATTCACTGCCTGCAACATTGCTGTGGATTGCCCCGGCCTTGCTGCCCAGGCTTTTACCGTACCCTGTGTACCAATAATAATGTCCAGGTCCATGCCGGCTTCACCGAACTCTAGCATGCGGCATGGGTGGCATTGCGCCTGCGTTAAACTTTTCCAAAAACACTGAAACCCATACATCCTCATCCAGTCATCCATGCACACAGCCAACCAGTAGTCAAGCTTGCAGTACTGTCACTCTCCTTTTGTGTTCAGTGTGGAGTGTGACTGCCTTTTCATAACTGCAGCTTACTCATGCTATAAAAATGCAGGCCCTGCATATTTGTATGATTTGAGCACCACTTTGTTGTGTCTGATTGTGGAGAAAGTCAGGTGGAGTACTGAGACAGGCATTGCTGAATTTGATGCAGGCTGATTTCTTCCGTGCTGCTGGGTAAAGGTTGCGTGTGGTGATCATGGAGTCATGCGTCCCTCCTGGGTTTAGGTTTCATCCCACGGACGAGGAGCTCGTCGGCTACTACCTCCGGAAGAAGGTGGCCTCCCAGAAGATCGACCTCGACGTCATCCGCGATATCGACCTGTACCGCATTGAGCCATGGGATCTCCAAGGTCCGCAGCTTATTATTTCCTTGCATCTATATATGATCCGCTTTGCAATACATAATTTCCACATTTTAATCGTAATGTTTCATGCATATATAATTCTCGTCGATCTCAATGCTACATATACAAGAACTACATCGATCTTATTCTCTGTGTGATGATGCATGTGAAGAACATTGCAAGATTGGTTACGAGGAGCAGAGTGACTGGTACTTCTTCAGCTACAAGGACCGCAAGTACCCGACGGGGACGCGCACGAACCGGGCGACGCTGACGGGGTTCTGGAAGGCGACCGGGCGGGACAAGGCGGTGCGCGACGGCAAGCAGGGCGGCGGGCTCATCGGCATGCGCAAGACGCTCGTCTTCTACTCGGGGAGGGCGCCCAACGGCCGGAAGACCGACTGGATCATACACGAGTACAGGCTGGAGAACGACGAGAACGCCGCACCTCAGGCAAGAACCTTAGCTCGCTCTGCATCCCTTACCTCTTCCCTTGCAACTGGGAATCATCGTGTATCTCTTTTCATGTGTTCGTGGCTTCGGGCATATATGCAAGCTAGTCAGCCATCTGCGTGATGCTTCGATCTGTTGCTTCCTATAGCTCCGGGGCACCAGGATGGGGACGCCGCGGCCGGATCGGCCGGCAGTTTCAGTTCAGATCGACTCGGTGTTCCTTCGTTCGGTTACTAGCCAGCCCACCTCATTAGGCCGCTTCAAAAGTTTTTTAGAGAAACTCCCACAGCTTTGCTAAGTTCCATTTTATAAAATAAAAACTTCTCAAAATATAAGAGATCCACAACAGACTTGCTATTTTACAAAACCATATAACAAATGATTATAGCTGGCTATATATGGCTACCAACATTAGCATGTTTGCTATTTTACAAAACCGTAAAACACATCTGTTGAAGTTCAATTTTTTTCTCTAAAAATTGCATAAATAGTCTACTTAACAAGAATAACACACCTCTTGGAGTTGCTCTTAGAGCTGTTTTTTTTTTTTTTTTGCTAAACAAAGTAAAATGAAACAAAATTTCAAGTCGATATTTGGCAAATTTTTATTTTTGATTTGAGGAGCTCCTTCACTAAACTGTTCCACAGCTAGCAGTTTTGTCATTTTTGCTAAAAAAAATCGAAATTTTGAGAGTTACAGAACTTCTAGATATGCTTAGTATTTTAATTATTTGCCTAGCTAGGTTGCTAAACATAACATTTGGAAACACACAACCTTGTAGCACCACTTAATTTTCCCACTTGTAAAAGGAATTTAGCCCAATCATTAATAGGACGATTGGTTAAGAAAATATAATTAAGTGTAGACTTGAATTTCTTATATTGTATTTTATTTAATAAATAGATAGATAAAATAGATTGTGTATAATTGGTGAACGTTTGAATATAATTTTATACTAGAATGAAATGAAATTCTAGCACGACTTAGCTGAATTCAACACCATTTTGATACGTTGTTATCAGCCTTTTGACGCAACAAGAACCCTGTATGCGTGCACGCAGGAAGAAGGCTGGGTGGTGTGCCGAGCGTTCAAGAAGCGAACGATGCACCCACCACGGAGCGTCGCTGGAGCATGGGACCGGAGCTGCTCGTACTACCACGATCCCATCGTCGCCAGCGCGGCGCGTTTCAAGCAAGAGTTGGCGGAGCCGGATGGTGCAGGTGCGGCGGCCGCAGCCAGTGCCGCCGCCGTCCTGCAGTACTCCAGCCGCCTCGCCGAGCTCCCGCAGCTCGAGAGCCCACCGCTGATGCCGCACCAGGGGAACCACCGGGCCTTGGCTGACGGCGAGGGAGACTCCGCGGCGACCACGGCGGACTGGAGAGCGCTCGACAGGTTCGTCGCGTCCCAGCTCAGCCCTGACGATAAGGCGCACGCTGGGCAGGGCCGCTTGGACCAGGAATATTGCGGAAAGCAGCCGCTGGGATCGACGCATGCTGAGGACAATGAGGACGTGACGGACATGGCGGCGCTGCTGCTCCTCGACGGCGTCCGGCACGGGGAAGCCGGACTTCTGGGCTCCGTGGCCAACCCTGCGTGTCTGCACACATGAACGGGGCAGCACACTATACATACATACATACATGGGTGTAGGCGTGTAGCTGAATGCTACGTACGTCACCACCCCGTTTTCGTTTCAAATTTGTCTTGTCTCGATCACTAGTTGGTCGTCTGGCCGTAGCTTCGCCCATCGACGCACGTGCCTAAGATCCTTCCTTGGGCCGTGTCGTCTATTGGTGTTGGTATGGGTATAATATACGTATACGTATATAAAAGATATACTTCCGTTCCATTATTTTGAGTTTTTTTGCAGTTCAAACTTTCTTGAATTTGTAGGTTTATAGAAAACATTAACAATATTTATGTCTTCAAATAAATTAATTATAAAAAATTGTATTCAACAATTAATCTAACGATATTATAGGGTGAGTCTGCGTGCTGGTGGCGTCTACGTTGTACTCTCTACGTTCCAAATTATAAGAGCAACTTCAATAAATTTGCAAAACAGGGTTGGTATTCTTGAAATTTGAAAAATACCTTAAAAGAGGTCTCCAACGATTTTGCATATGAGTTGGCATTTTGAAAAAACTTGGCAAATTCCTCCCCTAGACTCCCAATTTTGCCAAGCAAATTCCACTTTGCATATCTACCCGCCCGGCGTGAAGAGAACTCCTCCCTTAACGCTTTTTTCTCGTTCAGCGTGGCGAGGGCCCACCAAATTGTGTTTTGTCAAGTCCAATTTGCAAAACTCTTGAAGATGGTCATATCTTTTGCTTCTCATTCTAGTTTGAGACTTGGCAAATAGCCATAAATGCCAACCTAATTTTGCAAAACTTTTTGATATATCCATTTTTCTATTCATATAGATATAACATGTTTAGATACGTAACAAAATGAATGAACCAACAAAGTCAAAGCGACTTATAATTTAGAACGGAGGGAGTGTTGTATGATTCTAAAAAACACACACTATAATTTATATATATATTCAATCAAAAGTACAAAAAAAAAAGTTTGACTTCTCACAAAGTGAGAGGGGCAGTTTCACAAATCATAATCATGAATATGCGCAGAATTTTTTGTTACTACTTATATGTTGTAGTGCATCTTACCCATCAAGTGGTACCAAACTATGAAGCAAAGCAAACTATCAAACTAGTCCTAATATAACGTTGATTGTAAAAGTGTATATCCATATCCTAAAATAGGGGTAATTTTCTTGGAATGGTTAAAATAGAGATTGTATGGCTTCTATGGTTGTCGGCTGATTTTGGCGTTTCTTATGATGTTGTCGTTCCTCTTCTCTGTGATGATAATATAGGGGCCATATAAATTGCTAATGATCATGCGAGGCATGAACTTACAAAGCATATTAGTGTGAATGCTTTTCTTTACTCGGTCTCATTATCAACAAAAAAACTATTTCTCTCTAGTATGTGTCTTCAGAGTTGCAATTGGCTGAGTTTTTCATTAAAGCACAAACTTGAGAGCAACATCTACTTCACATTAAGTTCCACCTTGATTTTGAAGGGGGTGTTAAATGTATGTCTTACATTATAGGCCCATATGGCCCGACCCATGAGGCTCTCTAGTCCTCTATATATATACTCATCTCTACATCAGGAGTGGTTATACTCTCACATCTCCCACCTAGGGTGTAAGTCCTTGCCCACAATATCCAAAGAACTAATATATTCATAATTTTTTCTTGCACAAACAATATTGTTTAAAGATATCAATGCTATATTTTTGTAGAAGAAAAGATAATTGGTTATAAGACATATTCAAAGTGTATCTTTTTAGCTTACCCTTTAATATTACCATAAATCATTAAGCCTATAAATGTCACGTATCTCTAATAAATTAAACACACAATTATTGTTCATTACATCAAGAAATATTTCTCTAAGCAACCGTTATCTTTCAATTTAGCTACTCAAAAATACAAGACACAAGAATAACACAACAAATAAAATACTATAAAGCAAAACCTTTAATGCAAATAATTTATATTTAATACCTAAATTATATTTAGAAAAATTAAAAAACTTTCAGTTAGAGAATTCCCCTCTGTCATGATTGCAATGTGTAACCTTTAAATTTAAACCAAAATCATTCTAAAAAAGAGCTTACATCTCTAAACAAGTATAGACACATACCAAAATACCATTAGTAAATTCAAAAGACTAATAATAAGTGAAAGTTATATATGTTAAGCTTGTGTCAAATCAATTACTAATATATAGTAATAAAATTGAATATCTAGAAATTATATGCTTGTTATTTGAATAAAAGGTGTTGAAAATCTTCGCATCCTAGTAACATCGCTTGTCTTTTGATAATAATCACTAAATGTCTTCTTAAATATGGGAAATGCTACAAACATGTAGTAAAATTGTTCTTTGTCACAATACTTTAATAATGTCATGACATTTAAATAATTGTACATTAAACATTGCTTATGAAGTATTTGTGAAATTAGATTATCATTGTACCTAAAACCTTATAACAAAATATGTTATCGGGGAACTTCTAGTGCCTAATTTAACAAACCCATTATAGACTATTGTTACTTTTGACTGGCCCATTTTTTGTTAATTATTAGATGCTTACATAATTCAAGAATAATACAAGGGACCAAATTAAAGGAGCACTATTTTGTTAATTAAAGGACCAAATTATAATGTTTTGGCTTTTTAGATATAGTTGCTTTTACTATGGCAAAAACTATATAAATTTATAAAAATGAAAATGTCTTATACTAAAGCGGTGGGAATACTTATTATTATCTTTTGCAAATGCATCTTAGCCATGACGTGGTACGGATAGAATCTACATGAATCAAATTAGGCCTCATGTGGATTGCAAAAGCGTATCGCCTATCCATCCCTTTTGGAGGTCATGATGAATCTCCATGTTCTTCGAAAATGGGTAATTTTGTTCAAATGGCCAAGCTTTTGGCTTCATATAACAGAGGTTAAAAATTCCTAAAAATTAATGAAAAGTACACTTCACCAATATCTAAAATGAAAATCTAAGTATACTTACTCAAACAAGTGTAAAAACTTATTAAAGAAGAAATTGGTAATAGCAACTTTGTATAATGATTAATGATTGATTAGTCTCAAGATAAAACTAATAAGAGCAAAAATTGTGGCCCAAGGCAATATTTCTCTGGGAAAAATTTGTGTGTTTGGGTGTAAGGGCTTTTTAAGACAATTTCTATTTTGCTTTCCTTCCGAGAGGGAAGATCTGTGTTTCTCTAGATGAGATATATTATGCCATGTTTTCTTTGTTTGGCTAGAGATCTATATGGAATTTTGGAAATCAAACCTCAAAGCCCAATTTAAACTAGGACCATGGTGGCCCAAGGCATGAGGAGCTTCTCCTCGCCTTACACACCAAGAAGGACGCCCCTTAAGAAGATACTTGATCTAGAGAGGCCATTCAAAAACTAATGAGGCCCCATCCATTGCCCCCCCTTCCCAACACACACCACTAACACAAAACAATGCGATCTTTGTTGGCTCTTAGCTCACGATAAAATTGTCTTAAAAATCTTATGTTATTGTTTTATTATCTTTCCAAGTTTGGGTCATGAAAGGGTTAATGCGATTTTGGGAATTTTGAGTGCTTACTCGTATTATTTTTCTTGGTGTATGGTCAGAATTTCTCATGTTGTTGATATCATATCACCCTTTTATCACTATATGCATGAGTTTAACTATAGATTATGATAGCATGATGAATGAAGAGAGAGAGAGAGAGAGAGAGAGCAAACTTTGAAGTACCAAACAAACATTAATTGGAAATATTAGTATGTAGTCTTTTGGACACTACATCAATGTGTATATATCTTCTCACTTTGCTACCCATATTTGATTTTGGTGGGTTTGGAATCAAGTAGTTGACGTGTGTTGAACATTATTGTGCAGACTAATATTGGTTGTATTTTTTAGTCTTTGCCACAAATTATAAGTATATAGTTTTCATTGTACACTAAGATATATATTATGTCTAGATTGTTTCAAGTTAATTCAATCCTAAGCACTCTTTAGTATTCCCATGGATTGTCTCCTTCATATAGTTTCAGGTTAATACAATTACAATTTTTTGTATTATCATGCATTTACAACGTAATTTTAGAGTTCTTCTAGTGATGTCGGCTTCTCCTAGTATTTTACTATTTATTAAAATTTAGTATAAGTTTTCTCTACTAAATGCTTCGTAGTGAGATTCTCATATACTATGACTAGTGATATTGTTTTATTACTATTTAAAAACACTACGAGAAATTCCACTATTTTGGTAGTGATTGTGCCTTTATTTAGTTTCAAGGTAATACACTTGAATGCATTTTTTGTTTGTTTTCATATATGCTCCACTCTTTCAAATCTTCACCGATAGATGTCTTCTTAAACATAACTTTTATTTGAGTTAAAAAGGCCTCGATTCAATATAGACCTTTTCACGACTTTCATATTTTCAAAATAGAAAGGTTGCATTTATAATAGTATTTATTATTAGCTAGATTGAGCTTCATTTTGTGAACACTTGGTTAGGGTACATGAAATATGTGCATCCAAGTTGAAATCCTTGACTTGGTATAGGTGTTCCAATATTTATTTTATGACGATCTAATGGAACTATTTTTGTAATAATAAGAGATGCGCTCTTCGGTAACCACACTTTTATCAATCTCAAGACATTCAACTTAATCTTTCAAAAGTGATTATTGTATGGGCAGGCTATGCTCGTGTGCTCATATTTACATGTACTAGTGAGCATCCACTTCTTTATTATTACATACAATTTGGTTTTCGATGGTATGATCATGTATTGTTGTATGTGTCCGTAGAGTGTTTGCTTGTTTATAGCTATAACAAATAAGTATTACATATGAGATGTTGTAAGTTGTAGCCTTGCCCCCTTTTATCCTATGATATGAGATATTGTAAGTTGTACCTTTATCTCTTTCCATCCCATGTTTTTTTTTTTTTTTTCAAATGCTTCTTTTTTTACGCTTGTGGAGACGCTTTTGGTGTGCATGCACTATGGTCTAAAAAATTGCAAAAGGACTCATTTGATGTTGTCTTTGCTAAAGAAGAAGAAGGTGGTGACATTAGAGTTTGAGATTTTGGGGATTTCCATGCTATTTGACTTAGAATGAAGCCATGCGGAGGACACTAAACTAGCAGTGGTGGTGGTTGTGATAGTGGCGGAGGGCGGGGCTGCCATCCCTTGGGAAGTGTGAGAGGTCGGTTGGATGGTGTCGGCGGTAGGGGTGTCCATCAGAGAAGAAGGGGAGATGCTTGGGATTAGTGTAGTGGTGGCAGCAACGCGCCACAAGAGCTTAGAAGGTGGTGGAGACGGGGTTCGCTCATGCCAAATTGGAGGAGAAGCTTAATTAGGGAGAAGATTGGCCATGGTCGAAGGCGGCGACAGAGGTGACGTGGACGTTGTTGAAGCCTAGTGGGGTGAGGAGGCTATGGGGGAGCATGGGACGAAGAAGGGGATGGCACGGGGAAGGAGGAGGCGTGCGAAAGAAGGTATGGTTGCCTGCACATGCAAGCGGTAGTAGAGCCCTTTCCTTTTTTGCTTAACGTTCCGACAATCATCCTCAACCTCTTAAAAACAAGCTCTACATTTAATCTTTGTAATAATATATAGCTTCATGGTTACTTGGTATGTTCCTTAGTCTTGCCTTGTGCTTTGACAAGATTTGATTGCTAGTACTTTCTCGGTGCTTACCAAGCGCCATATATATGCATATGGATTCCTCATAACATAAGCTGTTCTTGATAAATGCATGATGGGTATATTTGTAAACATAATTTGGTTAACACCACTTTTTTGCCCCGATGCTCCATTCCACGAGATTTGCGCACCTATGAGCTTTTTGTCGTTTTTACGTGCTTCTTTCGAAAGTATTAATTATATTACATTACTATAAAATCTTGTTGGATATATTTGTAAACATAATATATTATGCTTGTCACCTTTTCTGTTCCCGCTTTACTACACAATCCATGCAAAAAATTAAAATAGTAAAAAAGGGCAAGCTCGGGGGCTCGGACGTCCGATCCTATCGGACGCCCGGCCCCGCCCCACCTCGACTTCCACCTCCTCTCCTCATGCCCCCACCTCCAAGACGCCCCGCCGCTCCGTCCCCCACCACCGCCCGGCCGACCCGACTTCTTCCCCTTCCCCTTCCCCCTTCCCGCCCGATGTGGCCATGACGAAGTCCGGCGAGCTCCACACAACTCCGGCCATGGCGCCCCCCGACCTGGCCCGGCCGCCTAACTCGCCAACCGCACCTAAGACGCCCGTCCACCATTCCCACCCTTTGTCCTACCGCCTTCCTCGTGGGACATCTATAGCCCACCGGAAAGGTCGCCAGAGTTGAGAAGAAGAAACGGAGGAAGTTTTGCGGAACCCTAGGTCGTCGGCGTTGGAGGAGAAGGAGAGAGGAGGAGAAGGTGGGGGAGGGGAGGAGGCCACCGCCCTTGATCCGACGGATCCGCCGCCGCCCCGCCGCCGAACGCCCGTCGGCGACGCTGCCATGGCGTGGGGGAGGCTATGTGGCGTGGGGAGGAAGCCGTCCGATTTTTAGTCGTTGGTTAGGGACGCACTAACCCAAGCTCCACCATCTTCAACGCACATTGCAGCAATGCATCATCTTTCGAGTATTAATTGTATTACGTTACTATAAAATCTTATTGGATATATTTATAAACATAATAATATGTTATGCTTCGTCACCTTTCTGTTCCCAGCGCTTAACTACACAATCCATGCAAAAAATTAAAATTATTAAAAAATTCCACCATCTTCAACGCACATTGCAGCAATGTATCGTGCGTAAAAAACATTGCTAAACAAATAGGAACATCCACATTAATCACTATATCATCAAACACAATATCATCATTTATATCTATAATAACATATAAACGTCTAACCTAAAATACCCCGTATCCAAGAACTTAAACCTATTTTTTTTTCTAGCAGAAATAGACACAAAGTGGCTAACCTTTTTTGAAGTCATCTCCAACTATATTTCCATATAGCGCTAACATATCAACACGGTACACATGTTTGTGATTCGAAAAGAGCTGGTATCCAATTGTGGAAACAGGGTGTGCTCGCACACAGAATTTCAAGAAAAACCTAAACACACAGGCAAAAGCATAAACCGTATTAATCCCCCTCTTTTCTGAGTCCAGTCCTCCGCCACGCTCCCTCCCCCCTCCCCTCGCCGAGCAGCATCCGGCCCTCGTCGTCGCCGCCGCCGACCCCGCCCGCGCCGTCGCCGAGTTGGAGCCGATAAATAAAGGGGAGGTTCACGCGCTACCCGTCGCGACCTCGGGCAGTGCGCGACTCCTCTCCCCATCGTCTTCGCCGCTACCCTCGCGCGCCCCTCCGACGCCGCCCCCGCCCCTCTTTCACCACCGGCGGCGGCGGCTCCCTGCCGCCGCCGCCGCCTAGAGGCCGTTCTTCCCTAATCGCAGGGACGAACCCGCCCTCTCGCCGCGACGCCCCTGCCGCCAATCCGGCTCACCGCCAGTCCCGCCCGCAGCTCCGGCGCCGACCTCGCCGCCTCGCCTCGGTCCACCGCCGTGTCACGGACACGGCTCCCCGGAAACCTCAGTCTTTGCCTGCGACGAGCATCTGTCAGGTATGCCAGCCCCTCCCTCCCCTTCCTGCCGTACGAAACCGACCACCCCAAACCCTAATATAAGCATTTCGTAATCGGATCTCAACCAGTTGCTTTGCAAGTTTATACGTGTATTGTACCTACTAACAATTTCTTTTGCTGAAATTATCGGGTGTACACACCCATGTCCTATACCAGCTCCACAGTGCCAGGGGAGATGGAGGATACCTTGGCTAGTATAAGGAAGAAGTTGAAGAAGCGGAAGAAAGACAAGGATAGTAATGACTTCGGTGCAGTGGCTGAATATGGACCCGAGGTTCCGACATTGGTTCAACAGGAAGATGTACAGGGTGTTGTTGATATAGGTGATGATGTTGCTGATGAGAAGAGCAATTTAGACGCCGTGAAGCTGGAGGGGAGTGATGTTTCTGGAAATTGTGCTCAGGGTTTGGATGATTTGGGGTTGAAAGACTCCTTGTCAGTGCTGTTTATGAGATCTGGTCGGAAGTCACGACAGATCTCAGAGGAGGCAGAAGGCATGGAAGTTTCTTGTTCGCATGATGATGATGGTCTTAACAAGGGATCTGGTTTGGCCCCAGACACAGCTTCCAAGGGCACTAAAAGGAGAAGGCGGCGCACAAAGGAAGAGATGAAGAATGCTTGTGTACAGGATCGGAAGGCCTCATTGCCTCGGAAGGCAAAGGCAAATGGCAGCAAGTCCGCTAGACACTATAAGGTTGGTGCTTGTCCTGGGCAAGCTTTGGGAGGATTGTCTTCTGTTTCTCCTGAGCTGGAAAAGTCTGTCAGGAAAGAGAACGCTGCAGATGATGGATTATTTCACCGATCAACAGCTGAAGAGTTTCACGGGATGTGGAAGCCAGCAAAGTACTAAAGGATGGATCAATAAACTCTTTCAATGGGGTCACTGATCACTTTGAAATCTCAGCTTGGGCAGCAAATGCAGCCAATATTGGTGTTTCTGATGCACAAACGCCGGGAAGGAAAGCAGTGGCGGCGTTGACTGTTCTCAAGGCAAGTCGCCAACGTCAACTATAAAAAGAAAAACTGGTCTAATGTGTATAGGTGCAGACATGGCAGCACCTGTGAAAGATGTGGATATACTTGATGTCGCCACACCCTTGGATTATCAAGAAAAGGAGAACACGCCAAAAGTGAAACGTGTCACCCGAAGTTCCAAAAGCGCAAACTGGGTGACATGGCATATGAGGGCGATGTTGACTGGGAAACTCTAATGCAAGAGCAAGGGCTGTTCTCAAATCCCTCAGCAGGTTTTCCAGATCAGTCAATAAAAAACAAAAGATAAAATTAAAACTTCAGAAGTTTATGAGGGTGGTGTTGCTGCAGTACGTGCTGGCCTAAAGGCAAAGACTATTACACCGATGGAGAAGATAAAGTTCAAAGAAGTTTTGAAGCGCAAGGGTGGCCTTCAGGAGTACCTAGAGTGCAGGTAGGCTAATGCTTCCTTTTACCATATGAATATCAAATTTCTGTGCTTGGTGGCATTAACCCTGCATCATGATTTTCCTATGTATGTTTCTTTTTGTATTCCAGGAACATGATACTAAGTCGCTGGAGCAAGGATGTTAAACATTTATTGGATCTTGCAGACTGTGGTGTTTCAGATGTTCCTTTGAAAGATGAGTTGCCGCATCAAGCACTTACTCGTGATGTGTTTTTTATTCTTAGACCAATATGTAAGTTGAGTTGCCCTTAGTCTTCATTATTTTCTAAAATTGCCTTACCAAATTAAGCCATCAACTTCCACCTACCATTAGCTGCAGCTATTGTACCTCTTTGATGACTTCCTGAAAATCATTGAGCATATGTTTCCCTTTTACATCAACCAGCTTATAGATCTCCAATTTACCACTAACCTTATTACCTTGTTAAAGATTTTCTCTTAGTTACTATGTTTTGCTAAATTAGAAAAGCGCCTGAATGATTGCACCTATGTCATCAATTTTCAGGGCTACATAAATGCTGGAATTGCATCAGATAAGGTGGCAAAGGGGCACGATGACACTCCTTATGAGGTTGTTGAAGTACCCAAGCTAAATGAATCACATCAAATGGAACCAGTCAGCACTCAAAATTGCATTGTTTCTGTATCAGAAAAGAATGAGGGTTTTGAGTATGGAACAAGCATTGAATGCTGCAGAACTGTAAAAAAACACTGATTGTGCTTCTCGTCGAAGCATCAAATAAAAAAAAAAATTGTCCCACTGGTCACTGTGGTGCCCTGGAGTTGCTACCTAACTTGAAGTCTGAAGAACATCTGATGGAAAAAATAATCTAGACATGTCAACTGAAGTGAGAAATGCATCACTGCCATCCAGCAATTTGGATATCCAATATGCGTTATATCTGGATAGTTCTGTTGGAAAAGTTGAAGTCCCTCATCAACAAGCACGTGAAATTGAAAATAGTGGAAACAACTGTCAAAGTGACAGGGCTGAGTTTGCTGTGCATGGCAAAAGAATAATCATTGTGGGAGCGGGACCTGCTGGTTTAACTGCTGCTCGCCATTTGCAACGTCAAGGTTTTTAGGTCACTGTTCTTGAGGCACGAGCAAGGATTGGTGGCGTGTTTATACAGATCGCACATCACTTTCGGTTCCTATAGATTTGGGTGCTAGCATTATTACAGGGGTGGAGGCTGATATAGCTACTGAAAGACAGGCTGACCCATCCTCTTTGATTTGTTCTCAGCTTGGTCTTGAACTTACTACATTGAATAGTGCTTGCCCTCTGTATGATGTAGTAACTGGTGACAAGGTTCCTGATTCTTTGGATAAAGATGTAGAAGCCGAATACAATAGCCTTGTTGAAGAGCTGGCGCTGCTTTTTTTGCGCAAAATGGTGACAGTGCAAGTGGTTTATCCCTGGAGGATGGACTGGAGTATGCTCTTAGGAAGCGTCGTGCAACTCAACCTATGGATTCTGTGGAGCAGGATGACCACTTGAGATTTATGACAAATTCTGGAGCTGCAGGCGTTTCCGTAAGTTCTTCAACAGGAAAGGAGATAGGTCATTGTGGAAAGAATGATGAGATAGATTTCCTCAGCCCTCTTGAGAGAAGACTTATGAACTGGCACTTTGCACATTTAGAGTATGGTTGTGCTGCAACGCTGAAATCTTTATCCCTTCCATACTGGAACCAGGATGATGCGTATGGAGGATTCGGAGGTCCTCATTGCATGATCAAAGGTGGCTATGACACTGTTCCCACGGAGCCTTGCTGAAGGACTTGATATTAGGTTAAACCATGTTGTCACTGAAGTACTGTATGGACCTGAGGAGTTAGGTGCTAGCTGTAAGGATGGGAAATATGTCAAGGTTTCCACTTCAACTGGAAGTGAATTTACTGGAGATGCTGTGTTAATAACTGTTCCTCTTGGTTGCTTGAAAGCAGAGACAATCAAATTTTCACCTTCCTTGCCAGACTGGAAAGTATCTTCTATAAAGCAGCTTGGGTTTGGTCTTCTAAACAAGATAGTATTGGAGTTCACTGAGGTATTTTGGGATGATAATGTGGATTACTTTGGTGTAACTGCAGAAGAAACAGATTTAAGAGGACAGTGCTTTATGTTTTGGAATCTCAGAAAGACAGTTGGGGCTCCAATTCTGATAGCTACTTGTTGGGAAGGCTGCTGTAGATGGACAAAGCATCAGTTCTGGCGATCATGTTAACAATGCCATGGTGGTTCTCCAGCTTTTTTTGGGAATGCTTCTGTACCAGATCCAGTTGCATCTGTTGTGACAAATTGGGGACTTGATCCCTTTAGTAGAGGTGCTTTACACTTATGTTGCAGTTGGAGCATCAGGGCAAGATTATGATATTATTGGAAGGCCTGTTGAAAATTGCTTATTCTTTGCTGGTGAAGCAACTTGCAAAGAGCATCCAGATACTGTTGGTGGTGCAATTTTGAGTGGTTTTTGCGAGAAGCTGTTCGCATCATTGAGTTACTGAACACTGGCAATGACTATATTGCTGAGGTAGAATCGCTACAGACTTACCAAATGCAGTCAGACAGTGAAAGAAACGAAGTCAAGGACATGTCAAATAGACTTGAAGCATGTGAACTTTCTACTGCTCTAAGTAAGAACTCATCTGATGCAATGTATCCAACTGTCAGCAAGGATTCTTTGCTGCAAGAAATGTTCTTTAGTGCAAAGACAACACCAGGGCGCCTACATTTGGCTAAGGAGTTATTGAAGCTTCCTACAGATGTTCTTAAATCATTTGCTGGGTCTAAAGAAGGACTAAGCACGCTAAACTCTTGGATACTTGTAAGTTGATTAATGAGTTGTTTCTTTAAGCATTACATGACACTAGTACTTTTCCTATATTGAAGTTCTTCATGTTTGCATTTTGATTTTGGCAGGATTCACTTGGGAAAAATGCTACTCAACTACTCTTGGCACTGTGTGCGTTTATTTGTGCTTGTTTCTACTGATCTGGTAGCTGTGCACGTTTATCAGGTTTGTGCAAAGCTCATTGCCTCCATGTCCCTTTAAATGGCGTTAGAGAATGTCTCTCGACATAAACAGTTTTTATGTTCCTCCCTGCCAGATGTATCTTTGGAAGGGTACAAAACCATAGGTTATCACTTATCACATTTTTATTAGGAATCTAATGTACCTTACCAATTTAGCAAACCCCTTCTTATTGTACTTTTTATGTATTTGTTTATTCACAAGGTCGATCAAAGGAGAACAAATAGACAAATATCTGACATTACTGAGAGAAATCTAAGTGCAATACTACATTGATCTATGTTATAACTAGTGTGTCCCAGCGGATGTTTGTATAGTTATTTGCCATTGTAGCCTGGCGACAAACCTGATTCCTCTTTTTTAACTTCATGCAGGAATTGGGAAGACTGTAAAGGAAAAGGTCTGTGTGCACACAAGCCCGAGATATTAGTGCTATAGCTCGGCAGTTGGTCAATGTGTGGATTGAAGTTTTTCAGAGAGAAAAGGATAGCAATGGTGGACTCAAGTTGTTGCGTCGAATACCATCAATTGAATTGAGTAAGACCAAGAGTAAGGATCTGCAATCAGGAAAGCCTACCTTACGTGTGCCAAATGAAACTTTGGACAACAATAAAGTAGTTTCCCCAGCCAGCGTACAAGATTCGCAAGTAGTCAGTCACCACCAAAGACAAACAAGAAGTATGAGAACAAGGAAATGAAATTGGAAACTGTGACAGCTGCTATGTCCGATGGCAAATTGCTTTCCCAAAAAGCAACAACATGGTATTGAATCAAGGTGGAGTCTGGCATTCCTATGTCCGAGGAAGAAGCTGCTGCATTCGCTGCTGCTGAGGCTGCTCAGCTGCTGCCATAGCAGCTGCACAGGTCTGTGACTAAAATTTTCTTTTTGATTAAGATTTGTCCAACCAATCAGGTTTTAATATTTACCATTGACCAGCCTTATTGTCTCTAATGAGAACATTACCCATAAAAAGCTGAGAAAGATTGTTATCTGCCCCTGTATATTTGAGCAGTTTCCTGTTACCTGACACCACAGAGTAGGCTCTTTATATTATCATAATTTCATTACCTGCCATTGTGGACATGGAAATTTTATGCTAGTTTAGTTGTTATTAAGAAGGTGGTAGTAGTTCAGTTGGTTGAGGGTATGCCCAATTTCAATTCCTCGTCGGTGGTGAATTTGTGTGCCTCTTTTTGTTCTTAATATACAAAGCCAACCTTGTTCCTCATAGGTTGCTTTAGTTGTTTTAAGCGTTCTATTTCAAAATTCAGTATGTGTATTTTTGGTAGTCTTGTTGCATACTACATGGTGTGTTAGTGTCCTGTGTAGCTCTGAATGCAGAACTACAGACATTTTTCATCTTTTTTCCTTATTTATAATAATCTGTTTCCGTTCTTTCTGTTCATTTATCACAAAAGTGAAGCACTTCTCTCAGTATTTTTTGAAAGGAACTAGTTTGGTCATTTCCATGTTTTTTTTTAATTTATAATCTCCTTATTTTGTGCATGTTTTTGGAATATACCTTGCATGCAACTGTTAGAGCAATTATATTTACCACTGTTGTCGAATATTGAATATATCACTACAATGGAAATATTAAAATTAAACATGGAAAATAGGAGGTTTAGAAATTTCTAACTTGTAAGCAGTTTGATCTGACTAGTTTATCGTTTTAGATTCAGTAACTGATATAATCAATAGAAATTTGACAAACTTTTGAAGTGGCCAGTGGCCTGTTATAGTGCATAAAGTTGAATATACAAATTAGAGTTGCATATACAAATATTCTAGTTGGGATTCTGGTCAGAATAATGAACATGTTCCAAAAAGAAAAGAAAAAGCAATCTAACTCATGACTCCTGTCTGTTTTTAGGCCTATGCATCTGTAGAGGCAGAGATAAGTGTGCCTCGTGAGCTTCCAAAAGATACCATCGATTTTGATGATTTTGTGATTCGTGATCACCATCTGGACGAATCTGATACAAGAAAAAGAGCATTGAAGGATAATCTTGGGAGACTTGAGTGCATATCAGAAAAATGATTCCAAGAATGGCAAAGCTAGGATTTGCCTGGCAACACCAACTGTGCTGATAAACTTGGCTTGAAAATGTCTCATGATAATTGTACTCAGCAGAGCCACTCAAATGAGACAGCTTGCCTAGCAAACACTCAGGATCATTCTACAGATACTGGTATTGTGTGGTCGGTTTTATGAGGGCATGGGTGGATACTGATACAATCTGCATTGATGGTGTCAAGGATCCTCTAGCCATTGAGAGGTGGCGAGCACAGGCAATGGAAGCTGATAAAGAATTCTACAGTCAGATACACATACCTGATGAAGATGATTTAATAAGTAGTCAGAAGCAGGCATGCGTGGTTCTGCCTCACAAGGTGCCGATAGCAAACCTGCATCTGGCAATCAAGAGGTGTGGAGCATATAAAACAGGGCCTCGTGAATTTTATAGCCTCGGTGCTGATGCCATTATATAGAGGAAAAAAGATGCCGACGAGAGAATTTACAAATCAATCATCGCAAATCTGTCAACAAGGTATTGTATCATGTATATATAGATATGTTTTAAAAATGTCTTGTGATATTTTGGGTTGACAACTTGAAAACATTTTTGGTACTGGTGGTTTAGTTCATACTTCAAAAATGTTCATTTTCCACATAACACTGTGTCTATTCTCTTTTAATGTTATTTTTTCATCATTTTTTTTCTGCGATCAATTTAGGCGTGATAGTAATAATACTGACAGTAGTCTCTGTTTTTGTCTGGCCTCAACAGATCATTGAAACATGCTCAGAAGGAAGTGATCGATGACTACTCTTGAGTTTTTCTTGATGCTAAAAAGGAAAGTTACTTAAGGTACATCAATGTTCACTTACCCAATTTTTATAGTTCTATCCAGACCCTTGCTAATCTGACATAGCTCTCTATCAATGATGACCATTATTCTGTTGACTTCTGCCATTTCGGCTGGGAGGTGCCATTCTGCACAGTGATAATGCCTTCTTATATATTTTTACATTAATTGGAATAATGTTATGTGTTTTTACTCATGGTGTTTACCATCCATGCAGATTGAATCCTTTGTGAACAAAATGGTTGACAAGCATTTGCATGTTGTTAGCAAGTCTCTGCCAGACCTTAAGGTCCACATGTGTAGTGAGGTGTTTTGTGCAAAGGAATCTACACTCTTTTAAAACACCAAGCTATCAGTCGGTGTTGATCCAAGTCTAAAACCTCACTTCCAACCAACGCAGCTCATCAGTTTAATACAAGATCAGCAAGGGCACCTATTACTTTGAACTATAAGCGTGGTCCAGAAGAGCATTGACAGATCAACACCATGTAATTCTGTACTTAGATAGGCATCATTTCCATCATGGCGTAGCTATAGGTCAGTCAAAGTTTAGACCTCTGTGCACTTTCGACAAGCATGTTTGTGCATGCAGTAGCTTGGATGCCAAGTTAAGTTTCTGTGGCTTATTTTGATGAAGTGGCATATGAAGATCCGAGTTCAGCGTGGTCTCATATGCAATGAGAACTTTTGCACCTTTAATGGCGGTAGTTCAGTCTAGCCTAAGCGGATTAATCCTGTTGTTGTTGAATTTCAGAGTTAACTTCTTCTCCCAAAGTAGATCCTCACTTCTCTCTTTTACGTACAGTTTGCAGTTTCTAACAAGCGTTTAACTTTATAGAAAGGCTGCAGTTTGGCGAGATTTGCAGCCCTTTGTATATCCTTGGCTGCTTATAATAGGCCCCTTGATGATTCTTGAATGCTAAATGATTGCCCCTAAAAAAGATGTTTTCCCCGAACTTCCC